>JAQZBX010069135.1:0-15630 GCA_029593785.1 Cabassous unicinctus | reverse complement strand
TGAGGTTGCTGCATCAGCCCACCGCTCAGGCCAGCGTCCCCTCACAAGGAGGCCTCAGGACATGAACCCGGGCCTCCCATATGGTAAACGGGGGCTCTATCCACTGAGCCACACGCTTCCCTCCCTTCCTCTTTCTATCTCTGTTTCTCCCCTGGCTCTTACTTTCTCCCTCCCTCTCTCCCTTTCTCTCTCTCCTTCCCTCTTTCTCTCTCTCTTTCTTTAATTTATCACCCAGGGCTCTCTGGTCAGACCATACTCTGACTCTTCAACCCTAAGCTTTAGCTTTGGAAAAACCCAAATCTTGGTTCATTTCCCAGCTCTGAGACTGTCAGGTCACCTAATATCTCTCTCAATTTCGTTTCGCTCAGCCATAAATTGCGAATGATTATTGAACTGGTGCCAGGGAGCGCTTCCATGAAATCGCAGGTGTAAAACGCCAGCACAGTGCTAGGAACACAGAAAGTGTTCAGTAGATTCTACTCCATGTTTAGCTTTCCCTTCGCTCCCCCAATCATCACACTGTCCTTGCTGAGTGCGTTCTGAATAGTAAAATTCAACTCAAAGAACAGGAGTTATCATTGTTATGAATTTTCCCCTCTCATTAAGTGGCAGAGCTCCTTGCTTAGAGCAGGTACTCATGAGATATTAAATGGGTGCGGGTGCCCACTTCAATAATACCTGTTTAATTTCCCTGCTTACGTCCCTCTTCCTGGAAGCCCTCACAGGTCCCTGAGCTCTTCGTGTGCCTGCCACTCCTTCGGTGCTTCCCTCTGGTATCTGTAACCGCTGCTTTGTTCCTTTAGGATCGCCTCATGTGCATGCTTGCCTGTTTACCCAGGATCCTCCCCTCCTCTTCTTCGGCTGCTTCCTCAATGGTGGCCATTGACTGCCATCTTCCCACTGGCCCATTTCCACAGCCCCTGTAATGTCTTTGGGTTTGAACGTTCATGCACCTGAAGGTTGCTTCTTTTCAAAAACAATATATGTTTATTTTAATTTAAATTTTTATTGTGGTAATGTCTATTCAACTCAAAATTTCCCATTTTAACCACTTTCAAGGGTACAATTCAGTGACAAAAATTATACTTACAATATTGTGCTACCATCATCAATATTCATTACCCAAACTTTGTCATCACCTCACACAGAAACTCTATACCCATTCAGCAATAACTCTCCCTTCTCTGCCTCCCCCCACCCCAGATAATCTACTATCTGTCTCTGCAGAATTTACTTATTCTCAGTATTTCTATATAGGTGAGGCATTGCAATATATGTCTTTTTTGTGTCTGTCTTATTTCACTCAACATAATGTCTTCAAGTTTCATCCATGTTGTTGCATGTATCAGAACTTCACTCCTTTTTGTGGCAGAATAATATTCCATTGTGTGTATATACCACATTTTGTTTATCCTTTATTTCACTGATGGAAATTTGGTTTGCTTCCACCTTTTGGCTATTGTGAATAATGCCGTTATAAATGTTAGTATTTGGGGTGTAAACCAAGAAGTGGGATTGCCAGGTCTTATGGTAATTCTATGTTCAACTTTCTGAGGAATTGCAAAACTCATTTCCACAGTGGCAGCACCATTTTCCAATGCCACCAGCAATTACAAGGGTTCTAATTCCTATGCATCCTTACCAACAGTCATTATTTTCTGTTGTTTAGTGATTGCCAACCTAGTGAATGTGAAGGGGTATCTCATTGTGCAAAGGTTGTTCCTCGATGAGACTGTTGGTTGATGACAGTGATGGGGGGCTGTTGCAAGAGTTAAGGACAGAGGCTGCTGAAGACCAGTGGAGAAGGGGAATTAAGATGCTTCCAGGAGGGAATAGAAGGTGGGAGGAGGGGTTTGGCATTACAAGTGGACAGAACAGAATCCCAAGACCTCATCAACCTGGCAAAAACAGAGGCCAGGCCAAGAAGGTTATATTTTAAAAAGACATACGGCATTCTTTATTAAAAAACATGCACTTGTTCACTC
Organism: Cabassous unicinctus; assembly: GCA_029593785.1. Lineage (NCBI taxonomy): Eukaryota > Metazoa > Chordata > Mammalia > Cingulata > Chlamyphoridae > Cabassous > Cabassous unicinctus. Next base: position 13,645 of record JAQZBX010069135.1, on the reverse strand, counting down.
AAATTAGGGAACTATATTTGAAATTTAGAAAGGATACAATTTTTACATTAACTGAGCTTTTTAAGTATTTCTTTTCCAAGGAAAGTAGTTTTTTTCCATGTCAGAGTGGGTAAAGGGTAATTTCTTTCATCCAAAAATTTAAAGTCACAGCCACACACTTGATCACAATGTCACTTACTGATCTCCAACTACTCAGATGTGTCAGTTCTGATATTGTCAGGTATTCATTATCATTTAGTTACAACAACAAAACGAAGAGGTGTTGCTTATTGTGATTTTGTACAGATGAGACAATGGAGACTTAGAAAATAATAAAAATTATAATTTTTGGAGTAATAGAACTTGTTAGCAGAACCCACAGTATACTTTATCTCATTAACATGTAACAACCCTATGTGGGATTGATTATTAGCCTTATTTTATATATATGAAAATCAAAATCAAAAGAGGTGAGTTAATTTTATGTAAAGTTGCACAGTGTTGGAGGTTATCCCAATAAAGTGAGGGGCTGGGATTCAAATCCATAGCTTTTTCTGTAGAGAAAATTACTTCAAAACATAGGGGCTTAAATTAAAAAAAAGCAATTTATTTTACTCACAATGTTGTAGAACGACTAGACAGTGTTTCTGGTCTGGCTTAGAGCTTCCTTAAGTATCTTCCTATTCCATTGTTCTCTGGGGCATTTGATTCTGACCTCTGAGCTCGTGAGCCTGCCTTTTTACTATAAAAATACCCCTGTCACAGTTTTGTAGCTTTCTCAGCCTATTTCTTGCCTGTAGAAAGGCAATAAAAGGGGGAACTGCTAGGGGCTTTTTGACATTTTGAACAATTTCTGTTCTTTTAGTCCAAGCCAGCAGTCCTTTTGCTGTTACAATTCCCTTAAAAATTTCATGGACTCTCTATCCATTATTTTATACTCCAACCCGTTTGGTGAAAGTCAAATGCACAATAGTGAGATGTGCCTGCCTGCCTCTGTAGACTTAAAAACAGTTTTTGGGAATTAACTTTCTGAGATATTTTACCCCAAAGATTCTTAGGAGCCTTTTTTTTTAACCGACAGGGTCTACCAGGCACCATCTTAAGTCTTTCAAATGTCTTAACAAATGAACCTATGGTCACACTTTGGCTATATCTTTAGTTGAAAACTTCATTTCACTTTAAGAATTTTTTTCCCCCCCTGGCAGACTAGGAAAGAGAACAGTGTTACTTTCCAAACCAAGGAGTTCTGATGCCTCTATATGTCATTTAACTTTCGGGTACAAACTTAACAATTCCTTCTTTACCTCGTTTCTTTTGCAATACTTTACCATACACAACTAGGAACACCCAACTGACACTGCAAACATTCTGGAGATCTCCTTAGCCAGCTCAAGAAGTTATTGGGTACATATTCTATTCCTCAATTTGCTATAGGCAACAGTTTTTGCAAACTGCTTTACTGCTACATAAAATATGTCACCATTTTTCTAAGCTGCCAAAACAGTTTCTGCATCAGTTTTCTAGCCTCTGCTAATTTTTACAATCTTTGTTAGACTTTCTCCTCTGCCTTTCTAGCCTCCATCCACTGACACGTTGCAAAATCAATGCAATGTGTTTAAGAGTTTTTCAACAGTAGCCTCCAGCTTCTAGGAGACTGCTTCTGTATTAGTTACCTTTTGCTGCATTATAAACTACCCCAAAACTTAGCTCACAGATTCTGTGGGTCACATGGGCAGTTCCTCTTACCTGTGCCGGTTTGGTTGATCTCTGCTGACTTATCTCGTGTGTCTGTGGTCAGCTAGAGGGTGGCTAGTAGCTGGATGATCTAGGAGGGCCTCACAGGTTTGGCAGGTGGCTAAAACATCTTTTAGCAAGCTAATCTCAGGCTTCTTCACTTGGTGGTTGTCAAAGCATTTCCAAAAATACCAAGAAGACAAACCCTAATGAGCAAGCTTCTGCTCACATCATAATGACTTATGCTCTATTGGCCAAAGCAAGACACATGGCCAACTCGGATTCAAAGGTTGGAGAAAAAAACTCTAAATCTTGATGTGATGGGAAGACATTGTGATTTCTACAATAAAACCTTCGTCCATTTTATTCAACAGCTTGTGCATTTAATCACCATTCTAAATGGCCTCAAGTTAAACACACTACTAAATTGCACATAACCAATGCATCTTCAGAACAAAAGAATCTATTAAATTTCAAATACTAATATTTATAGCCAGTAAAAGTAAAATACACTTGCCTGCATTAGATCATCATACCTGCATAATGATGGGGCCAATGGGATATTTTGGACACTACAAGAGGAAAGTTAATTCCTTAGCATAGGATTGCTCTTCCAAACTCTTTTCCAAATCAAATGTCAAGAATAAAAGATAGAAATTGAGATGATGAGTAAAAGTATCAGTTTGGGTAAAAATACAAAGCAGTATGGATGGATGGTTTATCTTTAGGCATATTGATACTGGTTTAAGTGTCCTTTAAAGGTGTAGCAAGGCACAGGGATTCAGGAAACAAGTAGCAAGGCATCTTGCTTCATTCCATTCCAATTTAATAAGCACTTAACAGCTGATTCACCCGTGGCAGTTTACACAGCCCTTTACTTTCATTATCTCACTTAACTTTCACAGTGCCCTGAGGTCATCATGGTATATGTTATTACCTCCATTTCAAAGATTACTGAGACTTGCCCAATTTTACACAAAATTAGTGTCAGAGCAGGGAGAAAATTGAGAGAAGAGAGGACATGGAAGGGGAGATGGTGCAAATGGGAGGTAGCAAGTAGAATGAAATAAAGCATTATTCAGAGGGTAGAGTATAACAAAACTCAGGAGCTTGCTTGAGAGAACTTAATACTTGGGAAACTTAAAACTGTGAGTACCAAGAAAGGCTCTTGGATTGGAGTTCAGGGTGCCTTTCCTTAGGGGAAAGAGGAAAAGGAAAAACGGGATCAGAAGTGAGAGTGCAGGGCTGAAGGAGATCATTTGGACACATGATCTGTTGAATCCCATATGCAAATTCCCCAATTGTAGCAACTGGTGTCAGAGCCCCAAATTCTGAATTATTTTACAAGGGAATGTTATTGTTCAGAATGCCAGCTTTCTGTATAGGTTAAAACTATTCAGAGGATAGTTTTCATACATGCAAATGAGATATTTACATCAGTCAAGAGGTCATTTACGTAAAAACAGAAACAGGCTTTGTAAGATTCAAGTGAGAGGATGGGAACAAGCATGTTGCATCAGAATTTACATGCAGCATCGACTTTAGGTATAGGGTTTTCATTTACTTTTACTTGCTTACTTATTAATTTATCCATCTAAAACATATTTACTGAATGCCTCTTATAAAACAGGAAATCTGTTAAGCATGAAGAATATGAAAATGAATAACATCTCCCCACTCAAGGAGCTCATGACCAATCAAAATAAAATGCAAGTTACATATGTACTTTGAAACTTTCTAGTAATTCACAGAATATCCTGAATTCAAACTAGCCACATTTCATGTGCTCAATAACCGGATGTGACTAGAGGCTTCCATTCTGAACAGTGTAGATCTAAGGGCAGACAGAATGGAAACAATTGCTATACAAAATGAAAACTCTCTGGCAAAGATGTCACATGGTGCCCTAAATGGAAACGTGGACTTTAGAATATTTATCTACCCAAGGTTGAAAGTCTTATAGTTACAGGAATGTTTAAGTGACAGTTTCTTAGAGCATCCCATTTACCCCTAGGTTGAAAAAAAATAAACTTTTCCATCTTCTAATAAACACAAGAAGTGCTACATGCTGCAACCTCCGTGTATTTGTCAGCCAAAGGGGTGCTGATGCAAAGTACCAGAAATCTGTTGACTTTTATAAAGGGTATTTATTTGGGGTAAAAGCTTACAGTTACAAGGCCCTAGAAAGTCCAACTCAAGGCTGCTTTCTCAGTAAAGTCAGTTGCCACATGTTGAAGCAAGATGGTGGGCAATCTCTGTCCGTTCTCTCGGGTCTTCTTAGCTGCTCAGCTGCTCTGTTTTCTTCAGCTGCAAACTATCAGGCAAATGGCTCATCTCTCTTCCCAGGGCTTTAGCTGTTTGAGCCTTCTCCTTTCTGTCACATGGCAGGACTGAAATCAAAATGACCAAGTTCTTTTCTCTTCTGTGTGTCTTCTTGAGTGAGTGTCCATTTATATCAGCCCACCAAGGGGGCAAGGACTCAACCTGAGTCATGCCCTACTGACGTGGTCAAACCAAAGCCCTGATCTTACCAGGTAATTTAATCACGACATGTCAGCTGAATCTAATGCATTCAAGGGGTACCCAGAGGAGTAGATTAATTTACAAACATAATCTCTCTTTTGGGGATTCATAAGTAATCTGTCTGCCATACCCCTCTTTGAAATTTAAAATGTGCATTAATATATTAAAAGTTTTGAGAAATCCTTCTGAAAAATAAAAGATAATCATAACTTTGCTTAACTCAATATTTCCTCAAAGTTATTGACAATGAAACTCCTCTGAATATCCTTAAATCAAATTGGGGAATAACTGAGAGAAGCCCAATTTAATAAAATTCTTTGGCTAACCGAAGTTTGTGCTTCAACTGTGGCCAATATTTTTCCCCTGGAATGCCTGGTGTTGACTTCCAGCCATGGTACAGTCTAGTGGACAGAGTCTAGTCTATACCTAGAACACAGTATCCTCCATATAAAATGTCCTTCCTCTCTTCCTCCTCTTCTTTTGGAAAATTTGCTCTCTAAATATCACATCTCCTCGGAAGCTTTCACTGACTCCCCAAGGCAGGATTAATGGCTTCCTCCCCTGTATACTCAAAACAGTTCCTGTAATTATGTGTGTACAAGTTAAACTTCGTTATTAAAGGACAGGCGTTGAGTCTCATTTAGCTCTACATACCCAGAGCCTTGCACAGCTTCACACATCTCTTCGCTGTGCTCTGAATTGATGTTTTGCCCTACTCACATACCTAACTAATGAGGGCCACTAAATTAGGATTTGTACTTCAGAGATGGCCCTGGTCCTTCCCCTTTCATTTCCCATTCCACCCCAACATTGTGGTACACCCTGTGAGGGTACTGGTGAAGCTACCACCTGGGCAATAGAGGATGCCTTCTTTGTGGCTGGAGCTATACAATTGCCCACTTTTTTTTTGCAGTGCTGCCCCTCCACCTCAGCCATCTTGCTGGGCTTCTAAACCTTACATAGAAGCAGCTGGTCTATCCAGCTTGTATGGCTGCCCCTTGGGACTCACCTAACCCTGCATCCCAAGTACCTGAGTGCCTCACCTGTGCCTGACCTCTGCTCTTTTGCCTTCACTCTGGACTGTCTCCTTGACCCACTTCCCAGTCTCCAGCCTGCTATGACCATGGGCTTCCCAAACACAGTAGAACTGGCTGGAAGCCCAGTGCCCTTGTGGATTCTAACTCAGTCCCCTGTGTCGCTGACTCCAAGGTTGTTCCACTTCCTTTGAACTGCCATCAAACCATTTTTCAAATTCTCTCTACCTGGATGCTGTGAGAGCTTTTTGACTTTAATTTGATGCCCTCTCAACCTTATTTTTCTACAGAACCCACCTGTTCCTTCTCCCTCTTCTCTTCATCAATTTCCATCACGTCCGCTGCATGTATTTTGGTAAGCCACTTCACATCCTTCTTGAAATGCAGTGGAGATTATTCAACATATTCCTGTCCCCCTTTTATCTTTTTTGTTTTTCCATACAGTAGAACTGTCTTAAGGAACATTCCCTGACAGGCTTGTTGAGTAGATTCAAAGGAGAAAAAAAATCAGGAGACACAAACATCCAATTATTTTTCTGCTTTGCATGCTTAACTGCATCCTGAACTGGGGTCAAGGGGCTTTTGGATCCAGGGTATTTGTTTAATAAAAGTTCCACATCACCGCTTTAGGGATGCATCTTGATGCGATGCCCTTTGTATTGTAATGTTATGGAAATAAGATTTGCTTAATTTACAGCCTTTCCTATACCAGCCTTGTAAATCTGAAAAATTAATTACCAAATGTCATATTGTACAGAGCCAGGGGACCCCTTTGACCTGGTGACATCCCAAAGACTGTAGAGAACAGACACAGCACACTGGGACCCACCACAGAAGATGCCTCTCACTGCCGTTTTCTCTTTGCAGCTGGTGCATGGAGTAGGGAGAGCAAACCTTTGAGTCCAGCATGCTGGCTGGAGTGACATTCCTACTACCCTTTCCCTATGTGCATGCTTTGCGCAAGGCTCTAACTTCTTTGAGGCTCAATCTGCTCATATTCAACATATATAAAATTATCATTTTAGTAAACATCATGGTAAAGATTGCATCAGGCAAGAATCATCAATGGATGATAAATCTAATAAAATTTTGGTGAGAAGCAAGATATCTCCTCAAAAACAATGCAATGGGCTTTCATTGGGCTACAGACTGCTTATTAGTTGCAAGGGAAATTAAACAGAAATCATAAAGTAGATAATTGGACAACTCCTTGACTATGTGATTAAAATCAACATCCTCTATAAGGGACAGATGACATCCTCTGCCCCGTGGTACAATATCTTGAGAAGAACACCACATCAACTCTGCAGTATTCCATGAATTCATAACCTCAATCTAATCATGAAGAATCATCAGTCAAATATAGAATGAGAAGCATTATATTTAAGCAAAGGGAGAGTGTTTTAGTTTGCTAAAAACTGCTTGGAGCAATATACCAGAAGTGGGTTGGCTTTAATAATGGGAATTTATTAGGTTAAAAGCTTGCAGTACTGTTGTTGTGAAAATGTCCAAATCAAGGCATCATAAGAGATGCTGTTTCAGCTGTTTCACCGAAGGTTGGCTACTGGCAATTCTGGACTCCTGCCAAGTGGCAAGACTCAATGGTGGCAATGCCAGTCTGGATCTCTGCCTTCTCTCCAGGCTAACTTTCTCCCTGAGCCCAGCTGTGGGTGATCAAGCACATGGCCTTTCTCTCCCCAGGCCTTGTCTCTCAGCCTCTCAGGGGTCTCTTTCTGTGCCTCTGTGTGTCACTGATACCAGCCTCCAGCCTCCAGGAACTCTCTCTCAGCCTCTCAGGGTTTCTCTGTCTCTGTAACTTTTTTCCTGTGTGCCTGTGGCTTTTTAATCCTCTCTTTATAAAGGCCTCCGGGTCCTGCAATCTCATTAAAAACACTCAAGTGATTTAATCAAAAGGTCCCTTAACTGAATCTAATCCAAATGTCCCATCTGTAATAGGTTTACAAGCATAGGAATGGGTTTGCTTTAAGAACTGGATTTCTGGGGTCCACAAAAGACCTAAACCAGCACAGGGTGTCATATTCTTCAACAGTGACAATGTCATATTGGAAACTGTATTAGTTTCCTGTGGCTGTTGTAACAAATTACCACGAATTGGATAACTTGAAAGAACAAACATTTATTCTCTTACAGTTCTAGACACCAGAGGTCCAAAATCAAATTCACCAGGCTAAAGTCAAAGTGTTGGCAGGTCTGGTGCCTTCTGGAGGCCCTATGGGAGAACATATCGTTGCCTCTTCTAGCTTCTAGAGACTGCTGGTTTTCCTTCGTGTGTGGCCATATCACTCCAATCTCTGCTTCTCTCGTCACACTGTTGTCTCTTCTTCAAATCTCCCTCAGCTTGCCTGAGTAATCCAGGCGAATCTCCCCATCCCAAGATCCTTAACTTAGTCACATCTGCAACATCCATTTTTTTCCATAAAAGGTAACATTCCTGGGTTCTAAGGATTAGGGCATGGCTATCTTTGGGGGCATTATTCAGTCTACCACAGAAATGTTCCAGATTAATGGAGGATAATGTGCATGAAAACTAAACACAATTCCTAATCCTAGAACTGTTTTCAGTGTTAAATTTACTGAAGTTGATACCTGTAGGTTGGCTGCATCTGAACAAATGCACACTAAAGTATTTAGGGAGAAGGTCCATCATGTATATAACTTACCCTCAAATTATATAGAAAGACAACAGAACGAAGTATAAAGAAAATGGAGTAAAATATTAACAATAGGTGAGTCTAGGTGTCTAAGTTTTCCACAGGGCTGCCCAGGCAAAATACCAGAAATGGATTGACTTTTATAATGTGGATTTTATAATGTGGATTTATTTGGGGTAAAAGCTTACAGTTCTAAAGCCATGAAATGTCCAAATCAAGGCACCATCAGAGATGCTTTCTCAGGGTTTTGCCATGTGGAAAAGCAAGATGACTGTCAATCTCTTCTGAGGTCCCTGTATTTCCCTCCAGAAGCTTCTGTTTCCCAGAGCTCAGCTGTGGGCTATCAGGCATATGACTTGACTCCTCTTGAGCTGCTCCATGGGCCCAGCCCCTTGGCGAACTCTTTCCCTGCTTCTGGGCTCTGTTGGTTCCAGGCTCCAGGACCTCTCTCAGTCTCTAGGGGCTTCTCTGTTTTCCTGCAGTCCTCTCTCACGTGGCAGGATCAATATAATACGGCATCTCCTTTTTCCTGTGTCTGTCTCCCTGTGTTTCCATTTATATCAGACCCAACAAGAGGGCAGGGACTCAACCTGAGTCATGCCTCACTGACATAGTCCAATCAAAAGACTTAAAGCAATCTTATCAAGTAATCTAATCAAATGGTCCTCAACTGAATTTAATGCAATCAAAAGGTACCACACCTACAGGAATAGGTTATCTTAAGAACATAATCTTTTTTCTTTTTTGGGATTCATAAAATAACTTCAAACTGTCACACTAGGTAAAGGGTTTGTGGTTATTCTTCATAGCATTATTATTTTAGCAATTTTTCTTTAAATTTGAAATTGTTTTCAAATAAAAGAAAAAATATTGGTTGAGAGAAATCCCTGGAGAAAAAGCAAATGAGGACACTGGGCTCTGGTGAAGAGCTCATGGTGAAGGGGGATGGAGCTGACAAGAACTCCCATGGAAGGGGAACTGAAGACAGACTTCCACGTCTCACCTTGTGCCCCAGGTAATGTCTCCCTCTCTTGTATAAACATCATGCAGAGTAATGAGTACATATTTCCAGCTCTGGACCCTCTTTGAGTCATTCTATAAATGTCAGAAATAATCTCATGCTCAATAAATCAAATCTATTCGAGTGTTTAATTAATCTCCTTTTGTTCTCACCAATCACTTGTGCTTAACAACACTTCAAGGGAAGATCAACCATAAAAACTACTGACCATTTGCTCTTGAATTAAGCAGTCTCAGTTCAGATAGGAGACTTACCAGTTGGGAGCAGCACGGCATTGGAGAAACCTGGAGATGAGGAAATGCCTCCATTCCCAGAGTAAGCTCTTTGGGGTCAAATGAAGTCTTTTTTTTTTTGCAACTGAGGTCATTCTTACAAATAGAACATTCTCCATCTTCACAGAGTTATCCTCATATGACCTACAAGAATCAAACCAAGGAAGACAAAATCAAGAGACCACATTGTTTTGAATTTTTTTAAATTTCATTTACACATTATTTTAAGCATCTCAAGTCACATTTTAAAAGCCTAATATAGAAGCCAAAACAGGTGTTTCAGTCTGCCAGTCTGCTGAAATGCAATATACCAGAAATAGGTTGGCTTTTATAATGGGGATTTAATTGCTTGCAAGCCTAGTGTTCTGAGGCTGAGAAAATGTCCAAATCAAGGTATCATCAGGCTGCCAATACTGTCTCCCCAAAGACCAGCTGCATGTGATCCTGGACTCCTCTGTCACATGGTAAGGCACATAACAAGGCATATGGCAGCATCTGCTGGTCTTTTCCTTCTCCAGATTGTGTTACTTTCATCTCCCTGCTCTCCTGGTTTTCTCTCTCAGCTTCTGTGGTTTTTTTCCCTCTCCATATATATCTCCTTTATAAAGGACTCTGGTAACAAGATTAAGATCCACCCTGGGCCACAGCTTACTGAAGTAACATAATCAAAATGTCCCACCTACAATAGGCTCACACCAGCTTTAAGAATTTGATTTTCTGGGGTACATATAGTCTCAACTACCATAACAGGTTTATTATAAAATGATTAAAGTAATTTTGACTAGATATAGACCTCAAGGAGATGTCCTACATCTTCTTTGTTTCTGTCTCTCTCTCTATATATGCCTTATGCATGTGTGTATATATGCACAGCTATATATATTTACACACACAGATATGAGTGTTTGTGTCTGTGTGTATGAAGTTCCTTGGCACTTTTACAGAAATGAGCCCTCTGTTCTTGCAGCTCAACATTTGCTCCTCTGGTGAAGCGGGGTTAATAAACTCCCTTGAAGGACAATCTCATATAAACTGGGCTGAAAATAGAGCCCATTTAAGCATACCTGAGGATGGCCATCCTGACAAGATGTCACATTTTTACTTCCACCCACACTACATCAGTAGGTCTCAGGAAGAGCTAAGGAAGATTAAACTATAATTTGGTTGCTTTATGTTTGATAATTTAAAGGCAAAATTAGACTCTCTGTATGTATAATTTCAGTGGTGCCTGTCGGGCAGTTCCTAGAATTCTTCATCCAACAAAAAGATGAACTTCCTTCACCTCACAATTCAAATAAAGCACAGAATTCATTCTGATGGGTCAGCATATGCTTAAAGTAAAGCTCTCCCTTTCCTCCTGTTAAGCCAAGCATTCATATTTTAGTTGAACTATGAGATGCTAGAAAAACTAGGGCCTTGTTCCAAAAATCAGCTTTACAAACTCCAAACCAATCAAACTCTTATTAATATTAAGGATGATTTTTGGCTTTACTAATAAATTCTATTTTTAATCAGACTGTTTGCCTCAGAGTTTTTAAGTCCTAATGTAAAGTCAAGCAGCTTTCCTTTAGCAAAATCATGCCCTTGGAAGCTGTTCAAGTCCATGTGGCTCCTGGCCTCTTCACAAAATGGCTCATGACGGCCTTGCATTCAGCCAGTATTAAGTGTATGTCTGTGATGTCTAACACCATGCTAGTCAATGAAGAGTCAAAGATAGATAAGACAGTGCCTACTTGCGGGGGCTCCTATTTGATTGTATATGTGCCGTACAGATAAATGCCTTATTAAGGGCTAACAGCAATAGAGATACAAACAAAATTGAATGGTAGATCACAGGTGAGAACATGAACATGTGCCAAAGAGATGTGGGACTTGAGGAGGTTTTCTGAATATTTTTTCCAGATAAGTCTGCTAAGTGAAGAATGTGAAGGGGAAAACTCCAGAAATGTGGAACAATATGTGAAAAGCTACAGTAGTGGGGAAGAGTGTGGGTGGAATGGGCCAGGTGGAGAAGGATTGCATGGCCAGGACCTGGGGTGTGTGCTTTAGAGTGGCTGGAGATGGGAGAGGTGGGCAGGGAAGATTGTGAACAGGCTTTGATTTTAACATAGCAGCCCGGATTATGTCCTGGAGGCAGAAGGATTGCCCCTGAGGCATTAAAACAAGAGTTTAACGTATGATTTCTTTCACAGGGCGATAATTCTAAAAACGCTGGAAAGAATCAACTCGAAGGAAAGAAGAGTCAGACAGGATAACCAGTTTGAGGTATTTGTACCTGTCAAAGAAAGATAATGAGGGTTGATGGGAATGGCAGTGGGGTTAGAGAAGCCCTATTTTTAAAAAGTTTCTGAATATAATAGGTGTCACAGCTATGAATTTTGCATTTTTGCATCTTATTTTTACAGTTGTTCTGTCTTCTACTTTCTGGTCAGCTGTCTTTCCTTGCTGTTTGAGAGCAAACTTCTAAGAATACTCTGTCTTTTAATTTTCTATTTCGAACTGGGCATGGCCTAGGGTGCCAGGTACCCGAGTTTATGAGAGAACTATCGAAGAAAGAGTAAATGAGCTGTATGAATGGAAGCCTGAAGAACTCACCCATAAATAAAATCCATGATCTAAAGTGTGTGGATCTTTGGGGTCCTTTTTAGGAATTCAGAGATTTTCTCATAAGCTAAGTTCTAGGTCTTCAGAGTATAGAGTATTTGAGATTGATAAAGAGAGATCCTCTGGCTAAGCTGGAAGCCTGAGAAATTTGGAGAGGTTAGATTGATTCTATAGAGTATACATGTAAGCATTTCTTTATTCCTGGCCACAGAACAGGAGTGCGCTTGTCAAATTTGTGCTCTAGCCATGCTACAGATTTGTCTCTTCCTGCAATTTCACATGGATTAATCAGCCAAATATGGCATGAGACTTAAATTATGAACCTACCGACAAAAACTCAAGCATCATGATCAAAATTAGCTATGAAAAAATATAGCAGGCTACCTCAGTAGGCTGAATCCAAAAGGCATAAAACATCGGTTTCCACTAGACAATGAAGAATAATGAGAGATTATTGAGAGGCGGTGTGATCTTCCAGAATGCAAATCCAATGCTTCAATTCACATATCTCTCCCTAGCTGCTTACACTTTAATTTCCTTAAGTAATTCTAGAGTTGGAAGAAACATTTTATCATGATGCCAGAAGTGAGTTAAAGGTAATTAGGGACTTGAGGTTCCACCTGCAAAGTGGACTGATGTCAGTGTGAGCACTGCCTGCAGAGATGATATTCAGGTAGAAGGGTCCCAATGGTGGGTTGGGTAGACAAACCCAAGTGGGAGGCAAGATATCAGAGGAGGTTACAGAGGGATCCATTTCCAGAATGCAGAAGAAGGTCCAAATTAAATACAGCCAAGAAAAAAGACAAAGATATGCATGATGGAGAAGGCAGAGCTTTAATGGAAATAGTTGGTTATGGAGTAGACACCTGGGAAAATGAAGAGTTAAGGTAAGATATGAAGTACACGCTGGGCTGAGGGCAAAGAGCCAGTTTAAAAACCAAGGCCGATCCAGTTCTTGTTATTTTTCTAATGATAAGAAAAGCTACCACGCATTAAGTCCTATTTTGTGGAAGGCTTGGTACCAGGCCTTTTGTATATATTATTTCTGATCCTGAAAATAATCATTATCCTCTTTATAACAGAAGAGAATACTAAAATGCAGAGAGATGAATTAAGTTGCCCAAGGCCACACATTCAATTGGTAGAATAAAGGATTCAAGGTCTAGCTGCTCCATCCTTTGTTCATGGTTTCTGTCCTTTACTGCATGGATGCATGTGCAACGACTTGAAGATTCTTGAAATGAAGGAGACACATAGAAAAATAGCTCCATTGTACCTTGGAGGAGGTTATGCACAGTCATGTTGGAGAAATCAGATTTCCCATCTGAAAAAAGATGAGGTGACATTAATAATAGCAAAGAATTAAATATATAAGGGAGTTTAGAAAGAGTAAGATGACATTTGAATGGAGTTGAGAGAGACTGGACATAAAACAGGTAGCACTTAAATTGGGCCATAAAGCGAAGTCTGGCTTCAGGGTACAGAGAGGTACCTGGAGAAAACAAGGATGGGAAGATATTTCTTTTTCTCTATGCTAAATCTATTCTACTTAATTCCTTTCTAACTATATCCACCCCACAGCATACACAAACATGCACAAAAGCAGGTATAGGAGGGTAATCTGATTGACTAAAATTCTAGGACTTATACTGGATGTTTTACAAGTGGCAAGACTAAGTGTGCAATAAAAGGCTGCTGTGTTCAGTCAAGGCCACTTGATTTTTCTAGCTCCTCTTCTACTTCCTCTGTTACCCATTTATTATTTGCAATAATATATATGTGTGTATATATATAATATATATATAT
>JAQZBX010069134.1:0-15629 GCA_029593785.1 Cabassous unicinctus | reverse complement strand
CCCCCCCCCTTGCTGCTTGTGTTTGCTGTGTCCATTCACTGTGCGTCTTCTCTGTGTCCGCTTATCTCCTCCCTGCTGTGAGGTCCTGCTGCATCAGCCCACCGCGCCGCACGGGCCAGCCTGCTCTCACAAGGAGGCCCCGGGAAGTGAACCCGGGGCCTCCCACATGGTAAACGGGGGCTCTATCGATTGAGCCACACCCACCTCCTGCTGTGAGGTCTTGCTGCATCAGCCCACCTGATAAAGTTTTCTAAAGCATCATTGTCATCGCTTGAAAACCGAAAACAGAGCTCTATGACACCTCATTTATTTTTCCCTTACTTTATTCTATGTCTATATGTCAAAACTGTAGGAGAAGGACTAGCTTTGGCTCCAAACATCTCCTTGATGTCATTCTCTGCCGTCGGCCCATAGTCCCAGATAAGAAACCCCCAAAATGGCACCAGCAACTGCGCATTGGCTTCAGTGTTTGAGAGAGACTCCCTAATATATATATATATATATAATATATACAAGATTATTCCTGCCAAATTTCTCTTGCACTGCCACTGCTGTCCCTGCTCATCTGTATGGTCAAGTTTTACTGAGATGGGGGTTACTTCCTTCCACCCTTTGCTATCCTGAACATATCCACTTCCATGAACACTCCCTGCTCTCACCTGAGAAATTCATCCCACTTGTTAAATACCCTGGCTTATCCCATTTAACAGGCCCAATTTCATGGGGCATGAAGCAAATTGGGGAAGGGAATGGAAGAAGCTTACAGTCAATTCCTGGGTAGGTGAGAAGCAGCTCCCAGGCCTCTCTCCATCTCTGGATTCTAGGCGTTTTTCCTCCCTCCCTTTCATTCACTCACTCTCTCATATTTTCCCGCTGCCTCCCTCCCTTCATCCCTTTGTCTCTGGCTGCCCTGCCAGGAGTACAGGCCCTACCAGAGAAAGACACAGGACCATAGGACCTCTCAGAGTTAGACTCAGAGTCACAATTTCCAATAGTCTTGAAAGACACCATGCACCACTGGCACAGTCATGGAGAGAGAGTGCTCAGCCTCCCATTTGTTAGTCACTACCGCTTGTTGATGGAACTGAGGCCCACTTAGTCCAGTTCTGTCACTATGTCTCTCTTGCTGTAGAAAGCCTCAGTTCCCCTTAGAGATTGCATGCTTGCTGCCCAAAGTCCTCCTCAAAGGAAGATGCCAACAATAAGTGGTACAGAGAGGATGGGGGTGAATACTTGTAGCAAATGGTGTGTTGGAGCTCATTTTTCCTTGTGTTTTCAGGAGAGAAATGATTGAGTCTTTGTATTGAACTAACTTTTCAGAGACCTTCTCCTGAATGTGTGGATTTAAAAACAAAAACTTCAAAACTGATCTCTGGGTCCAAAGCCCAAGTGGCCCAGAGGGGCGTCATGATGCTCTTGCTCTCCCTAGTGGTACTGCAAGGAAAGATCAGCTCTTGTACCTCACCTGCATCTTTGCTCCAGGTATATATAGAGAGAGATGATGACAGCCTGGCCCCTCCCCTGTACTGAAGCATCAGGTATCATATCATTTGAGCCAAATCAATGTCGGGCCCTCCCCAATGTGAAAAGGAGACAGACTCCAAGTCACCGCCCCCTCTGAGCAGCCCTGCCTCCCCTTCCGAATCCAGCCAGTTTGCATTGAATTATGATTAGTCTGAATAAAAGGAAGGACAGAGAGTCACTCCTCTGTTCCCCATGTCATGGAGACAGGTCCAAAGACACTTATACCACCCACCATGAGCCATTGCTGCAGGCCTGGAAACCCACACCTGAGGCAGCATGGCAGCCAGGACACTCATGAATTCAAAGAAGGCAGCTCGTTGTCAGCAAGGGTGCATGAAATCACCCTACCCCACTTCCTGCTACTAGGGAGCTTGGGAACAGCAAGTGCCCTAAGGGGCCATAATGAGGGCTATTGGGCTGGGTGTCACAGAGGAGACTCCTGGTAAAAATTGTTCATCAGATTCAAGCGCAAGTAACAAGTACACAGATAAGTCCCTGATGACAGCTGTCTCCTCAGCAACAGGCTGGCCATTCAGGGCAACACCGCCCTTGCCCCAAAAGTAAATTCCAGCTCTAACTAAGTACAGAACTACAGGTCTGCTCTTATGCTACTCCCAGCCTTGATCCCATTTACCAAGATTTGACTTTCTAAACATGCCTTGGAAACATGTCCTAGAGTTCTCTGTACACTGTGAGTTGGGTCAGCAGACTGGATGGTGCAAGGAATGGAGCTTTCTGTTCCATGGATGCCTGTGATCCAATGCTACAAGCTTCTGCCTCCCAACTCATTCAGAGCCTGGCCTCAGGGAGTCTCCTTATGCAGACCATTTCAGAAGGCTCATCCTAACCTGGGGCCTGCTTACCTTTCGTAAGGAAACTTCTTGCCCCCAGACCTCAAAGACAGGCACTCCATTTCAATTCTTACAGACACACTGTCCTTAACTAGCTCCCACAGACAATAAACTCAGACTGTGGAGAAGGCAGAGTACTTTCTTTTTTGTCTTTCTCTTCCTGTGGTGCGACTGAAACCACAGTTTCATGTTCTCTTATTCTAAGAGGACAATCGGCCTCCAAAAATACAAACGTGTCAACTCTCCTAAGGATATAGCAGCTTTTGTTTGTCTGTAGCTTTTTTTATTTTTTATTTTTAAAGACGCTTTAGATTGCATGAATGTTACATCAGAAATATAGGAGATTCCCATATGCTCCACCCCCTCCCTCTCCCACCCTTTCCCACATTAACAACATCTTTCATTAGTGTGGTACATTTGTTACAATTGATGAACACATATTGAAGCACTGCTACTAACCATGGACTATGGTTTACACTTTGCCACGCACAATTTTATAGGTTTTGACAAAATGTGTAAATGCCTCTATCCGCCATTGCAATGTCATGCAGGACAATTCCAATGTCCCCAAAATGCCCCTATGTTACGCCTATTCTTCTCTCTCTCTCCCCTCAGAACCTCTGGTGGCCACTGCCTTTATATCAATGATACAAGTTCTTCCATTACTAGAATAATAGTAAGTCTGCTTTAGTCCAAAGTTGCATTCCCCCCTTATGTTTGTTCATTCCTCAAGCTGGAGGATTTTAGGATGGTGATGCCTACTCTGTTTCTGATTGAGAGGGGTCTTAGATCCCATGGGGCAGATGGATGGAACTCTCTTGCTTGCAGTTGTAGATACTCTCTGATTTTGGGCATGGCGTTGTCCATCATCATCCTTTTGTTGGTTGTCCGGGGTGAGTCCAGTAAATTGGAGAGTAGGTGTTGCAACTCTGCTGAGATTCAGGGCTCAACCAGCATATGAACAGACTGAAGATTAAGTCTCTGGGACATATATTTAACAATTATTATAGGTTCAAATAAAAGGGGCAGAAGAGCCATGTGTAAGGAAATTATAAATGAGTCTTGTATTGGGGAGCATATATTCCAAAGTAAGGCCCACTGACAGGGTGCCAAATTCCTGAGATTGTCTGCTCTGCCTATAGTGTCTGGATGTCTCTAGAGCCCTCAGGAGCCCCGCTGTTTGAGGCACCGTTTACTGTAGCAGTAGTGAGACCCTGCTGAGATGTGCATAAGCGTAACCTCTGGAATGACCTCTCGACTCACTTTGAAATCTTAGCCATAAAAAGTCATTTGTATTTAATATTTCCCCTTTTTGGTCAAGGTCTTTTTCCAGATGCATGTCTGTATCTTTTAACTTTTCACTCAAGTATAACATCTATGCAGAAAAGTGTATGTATCATTAAGGTACCAAGTGAACACACTGTGCCCAACCAGCACCCAAATAAAGAAATAGCATTACCAGCAGCCCATGATGCCTCCCCATTCATTCCACCCTCTAAAGGGAACCACAATCCTGATTACTAACAGCATAGATTTATGACACCAGTTTTTGTTTTTTACTTGCAGAAACGAAATCATCCAGTATGCACTCTTTTGTGTCTGACTTTCCTTACACAGCATTATGTTTGTTTCATGCAATTGTAGATAAGTCATTTTTGTTGATATATAGATTTGATTCTTATATTTTTATAATGTTTCCACTAAGGAAATTGGGTACACTCATTCTACCTTGGCAAGTGCCCTTTACCAGCTACTCTGTTTTCTCATCTTTTAACTGCTCTCCCTCTTCCTGCCTCATCAGTGTAAATTTTAAATGGCAAAAGGTCTGGAGACAACTGAGAGGAGACATTATTTGGCTTGGCCAACAGATGGAAGGAGACGCCTCGGCAGATGCTTCCTGCAAAGCAGTCATAGTGAGGGCCAGCCAAGAGGCTACAAACGCCTCCTGCTTCACCTGAATGCATTGGGCTGATGAGTCTGTTTTTCCTTCTTAGGTGTACCTGAAGCTGAAGTCACTTGGTTCAGGAATAAAAGCAACCCGGCCTCCCCTCACCATCTGCGTGAGGGCTCCTTGCTGCTTACGAACGTGTCTTCTTCAGACCAGGGCCTGTACTCCTGCAGGGCGGCCAATCTTCATGGAGAACTGACTGAGAACAGCCAGCTACTGGTCCTAGGTAAAAGCCCCAAGGCTGACTGCCCACAGCCCCACCTGCAATGACTCCATCGGGGATGACTCTCTAACCTACCTGCCACCTCCTCTTTTCCCCTGATCCACTTAGGGACAAAAAGGTAGCACTAACATTCCTCCAATTTCCATACCTTTGGACTCTCCAGTAGAAAGAACACAGATTTTGGAGCCAGGCAGGCATGAATTTGACCCCTGGCTCTACTAACCTTGTGGGGGTGGGGGTGGGGGGGTGGGGGAGTAATTTGTCTTGCTAAGCTTTAAATTCTTGTCTCTTTATTTGGAGACCTGGAAAATAAGGATTGCCCACATCACAGGGGATGGGTGTGCCAAATATAGGTTATAACGGTTATAAAGTATTTATAATACTTTAATAATATTTTTAATAATTTAAAGCAATTATTCTTCACTCCTTCCATATTAAGAACTTCTCTGAGAATCAGATGAAAACTATAGACTACCCACTCCAGAAAAATTCATGCATGCACAATTTTTCATATAACTTCAGGAAGTTCATAGTCTATTCCACCTAAAGCCAACATAGGCCTAACCAAACATAAGGATCCTGATTAAAGAGTCTATGGTTCCTGGCATAAAATAGATACTTAAAAATAACAACTGCTGGAACACCATCCGTCACCCCCTGTTGCCCAATGTTAAACTCAGCCACATTGCAAACTATGGTCCTTTCTGTCTCCTGGACTAAGGATACTCTGCTTTTCTTCCCACTGAGTCTAGGGGTTAGTGGGATAGAGCAACAGAGCTTGGTTTTATCTTAGTCTTATTAAAAAAAAAAAAAAAAGAGAGAAAGCTATCATTAGAGCACTGAATGCTAGCTTTCTCATGAGAAAGGTATCATTCAAAGGGGAAAAATGGAAAATGTAAGAAATATGAATATGCCACACATACATTATGGACTTCCTTTGGGAAAAATAATTAAATTTTATATTTCTATTTTCACAAGCCAAATTGCTGATATACCAAGGCCTAAGTTCTCTAGCCCCTGTCCACTCAGATCTCAGGCTTAACTGGGTTTTCATCTCACCAGTAGCTCCATAAATCTCCAGTCATCTTAGGAATTCAGAAAATCAACTCAGTGAAGAATATCATTTGTTTTGTGTAGGATTTCATCTGGTTGAGTTGCTAGTATGGAGCCCAGAGCCCAGGAGAAACTGTTGCTGCACTCTGAGTTGTGGTGCTTACTGAGGGGCTTTTCTTCCCTAATAATCCTTCCTTTTTGCTTTCTGATAACAAAGATGAAAAGCCAAAGATGTGTGGCTGATACTGTAGCTTTGCCAATGAAGAGTATATGTTTTATGAACGGGTTCTTAGAGCATTCCAACTCTAATACGGGCTGACCATGAACATGGTGTTTGAAGAGCATAAAGTCTTCCCCATTTTAATCAAACTTGATGGAAGAATCACTGTTTAGACTCAAATTCAGGGTTTTTCTTGATCAGAAGTCTTGATTTATTAATCAGTCTGTTGGTTTTTATAAATACTTTGTGAATGTAGAAGTAATAATGTCTCTTTTTAAAACAGCAAAAAATGTGACTTAATTTTTAAAGAGGGGGATTTTGTGCATATAGCTGAGATTTCATGCCAAGGTCTGTGACTTAACCTGTAGCATGGAGACTTGAAATGTAATGGGACAGTCTTTCATTTATTCATCCAGTCATTAGATGAACATTCATTAAGAGTTGCCTTTAAATCCCGTGGAAGCTGTACACTGGTGGAACTTTAGGAGAAATACAAGAGGTGACCTCTACCCTTGGAGTTTACAGTTTCCCTGGTGTATTAGTCAGCCAAAGGGGTGCTGATGCAAAATACCAGAAATCTGTTGGCTTTTATAAAGGGTATTTATTTGGGGTAGAGGCTTACAGTTACCAGGCCATAAAGTGTAAGTTATTTCCCTCACCAAAGTCTCTTGCCACATGTTGGAGCAAGATGTCCATTGACGTCTGCAAGGGTTCAGGCTTCCTGGGTTCCTCTCTTCCCGGGGCTTGCCTCTCTCTGGGCTCAGCTGCTCTGCTATCTTCACAAGGTAAGCTGTAGACTATCAGGAGAATGGCTCCTCTCTCTTTCCGGGGCCTCTGCCATGTCTAATTGAGCCTTCTCTCTGCTTCTCTGTGTGTTTACTTCCCGGGCTCCGGCATTAAAACTCCAAACTCCCTTCTCTGCAGTGTGGTTTCTCTGTGAGTCCCCTCCCACCAAGGGCGAAGATAGCACATATATCCCCCTTTTTGCTCTTAGGTTGTAAATAAGCAAATGCTTCTTGAGTTACAAGAAAGAATTTTAAAGAGGAGGGAAGGAAGGGAGTCAAGATTTGAGTAAACTGCCATCATCGACTCCTAAAATCATGGGATTTCAGAGTAGAAAGTGATCTTATAGATGAGGGAAACTAAGGCTCAGAGAGAGTAAGTGACTTGCCCAAGTTAATTAAATTACAGAGGCACAGCTCAAACTGAGGGCTCTTAAACCCAAGCCTGATGTTTGACCCTATACAATCATGAAAAGATTTTTAAATTATATTTCACACATACGCACACGTATGCATGTGTGTGTCTGTGTCAGGTTCACAGTTACACCATATTAGAATTGGAATACTGTAAGAACCAGCTCACAGAGCATACACACTTTACTGGCAAAGCTACAGTAGATGCCACACATCCTAGGCTTTCATCTCTGTTAGCAGACGGCAACAAGGAAGGGTAATTAAGAGGGAAAACCCCTTCAGTAAGCACCATAACTCAGCATGAGGCAATAGTTCCTCCTAGGCTCTGGGCTACACACACACACACACGTGTACGTATATACTCAAGTTCATCTATGTTTTCTGCTTGCAATAGTCTTTTGCAGTCAAGGGCAGAATCGACAGAAGGGATGTTTTTGAAGTAGACTTAGGTGCCACCATGACTTATTTATTCACCACCCCTAACAATTACCTAACAAGGTGCCAAGCACACAGTAGGCGCTCTCTAAATACTTGTTGAAATGACCACCAATTACAAGAACCACACTCCTGCTTCTCTTTACATTCCAACACGTGCTCTGGAGGAAAATGTGGGAGTATGCTTTGCAGTGCTTCAGGAGATGCAGGAGGAGAGGGGAAGGGATTCTACTCCTTTTCCAGAGGAATCTGGAATCATCCCACCACCAGGTTCAGTAAGTGCCTGCCTCTCTGTTTGTCCAGTGGAAATAAATAATAAATGGAAACCTCTGTGGTTCTCATTTGTCACATTTAGCTCAGGTTAACTATGACTCCTGATGACTTCAGACCTAAGTCTACATAAGATTTTGAATTCCATACCATCCCATACCTGCCTTCACTTCCTGTCTTGCTTACCTGAGTCCTGCTTAGGCCTGAAAATCCACACTACAGAGCAAATTAACTTCACAACTACATGTTTTTTCCTTCACAGAAAAATCCACTCATAGGATCCTTTTAAATAAATTCCTGTGGTATATCTCTCTGTGGGGACAATAACAAAGTGCCTCCCTCTTAAGAATGTTATCTTGTATTAAATGAAAATGGAATGAAAACTATATAGCATTGGCCTTGGCATAAGGCAAATGCTAAAGAAATGTTGACTTTTTAAAGGAAAGTATATAGTATGATTTAATTTACCTACAAATTTTTTAGGGACCCTCTGGTGCTATAGTATAAAGTGGTATAAAGTAAGGAATTCCTGACATTAATATATGTCTGGTTCTTAGTACTGACCTTATTGTTGCAGGCATCACATATTATGAAATTCAGACCCTCCTCAGTACAAGAGGATGCTCTCTATAGGAAAAATGCCTTTAAAAGGCAACAATAGTCGTGCCTATCTTACACACACACACACACACACACCCCTTTCCCTTTCCCAAGGCAACCTTTACACTTTAACCTTCCTGATTCACTATCTGCCTTCTTACAGATCCCCCCCAAGTCCCCACACAGTTGGAAGACATAAGGGCCTTGCTTTCAGCCACTGGACCAAACCTTCCTTCAGTGTTGACATCTCCTCTGGGAACACAGCTGGTCCTCGATCCTGGGAATTCCGTTCTCCTTGGTGAGTCCAACCCTCTGAAACATTGGGCAGAAATCCAGGACTGGACAGGATTTATGGATGGGTGACTGCTTGCAGGTGGGAGAGAGGCAGTAGTGGGGGTGGCTAACAGGAAATCACTAAATTGCCTACAGAATCCAGACTCACCAGTGGAAATTTGGCTGACTTTCCATATGAGGTGAATACAGTTCTTAGCCTGGACTCTAGCTTGTCTAGATTCCAGCATGGCTCCTTTCTGAATCTTCTTGGGCAGATGTCACGTCCAGATCCTCTCAATCAGCTTTGCTCACAAAACTTTGAGAAAGATGCAACACTAAAGAAGAGCTCCAGTATCTCCCCTGGCCAGCCATCCCACAGGACTCTCCTATGACCTCTTCCTACTAAACTAGAGCTAGAGACGGCTTTCAGAGAGATGGCTACAATATCAGCACTCCGCAAAAGCCAAAAACCAGGCACTACTGTTTAGACCAGCCTTCTGTGGGTAGAACCTAAAACCAATCCAGACAGACTCTCTAAGGCAAATGTTTAAATGATTTACCAGGTACAGGCTTCTTGGCTCTATCACTGGGGACCTTCACCAAGTCATTGTCCACACAGCTGGTGCCCTCTAGCCACAGGGAGTTGTGCACAGGCATCCAGTTTCTGGACCCCTCACATCGGAATCTTGGAGATGCCAGAGGGACCACCACATTCCCATCATGACCTTTGAGGCTGTAAAGATGGAAGAGAACTCTGATTTCCAAAGGCCTCAAAAAATAATAAACCTGGGGAGCAGGTGTAGCTCAGTGGTTGAGTACCTGCTTCACATGTACAAGGTCCATGGGTTCAATCCCTGGTACCTCCTAAAAATAATAATAAACAACCTGCAAAATGGGGTAAAAACCTCATGCTAACTATTTGTGGCCCCAAATTTTGGTAACGGTAGCCAGAATCTTTCCCTTAACTTAAATTTTGAATTTTCTCTGCCCCTTCTCCCCACTACCTAGCAAGGAACAGGAGACCTATGGGTCCCTAATCAAACTGGTGATGACTTACCACCATGGCCACAGTGCCTGGCATCTGTAGGACCAGAGCACAGAAAGATTTAACGTCAGTCTTCATTATCATCTGAAATTAGCAAAAAATTCCTCACAGCTTATCCACATATAGAAAAAGTTTCTGATTTCTCTATTTCTGATATGGGTAAAAATAAGACAGAGATACAGTAACAAGTAGCCCTATTGTGTTTACCATGACTTATAGAAGCTTGACAATGAATTTTCCCATATCTTGTTCCTAGAAGTTTCAAATTGCATATTTTCTTTGCTTACAAATGGTAAACTTATTCCAACTTGATTGTGTACATTGTAAGCTTTTTAATTTTAAACTTATCACTCTGAAAAATTATAATAGTTCTTCATAGCCCCATTGCTAGCAGGGTATGCAGCAATTGCTTATTTTCTCCAAATTCAGTAACTCCTTTGGGCCACTGAGGTGCTATTCGGCATGCTGGAAATGTTAACCTGCTTGCATTTTTCCATGAAAGCTTCACTTTCTTTCCCCTTTAATCTGGAATAATATTTTGTCTCATTTTATCTTTAGGCAATAAGAGTTTATTGTGCTTTATGCTGTTGCATTCCATTGCTAGTTTATGGTGCTTTGTTACTTTACGGATTTTTTAAGTCTAGTAGTTGAGACACCTTTAAACCCTCGTCCACATCCAGACTGCTCCATTTGAATGAGACAGTGAGTAACTATTCATAAAGTCCCTGAATGTACCTGCCTGGGTAAAATGGACCCTTGTGGTGAATGTCAGTGTCTTGCCAGTGCTAAAGAACCAGGAGAGATCCCTGTAGAATTGTGAGGATGAATTAGGAATGAGGTCAAGTATCAGGACTCTGAGAAGTAGGTCATTTGAGACAGACTGGGATTAAATAGGCAGAAAGTGAGGGAAACCGGCATTCAAAGTTAAAAAGATGCTATGAACCCTGTATTAGTTTGCCACAGGGCTGCCAATGCAAAGTCCCAGAAATGGGTTGGCTTTTATAATGGAAATTTTATTAGGGTAAAAGCTTACAGTCCTGAGGTTGTGAAAATGTTCACATCAAGGCACCATCACAGATGCTTTCTCACCGAAGTCAGCTGCTGGTGATCCTGGCATCCTGGTGGCAAGACAAGATGGCAGCCAATCTCTGCTGAGGTCCCTGCCTTCCCCTCAAGGATCACCGTCTTGCGGAGCTCAGCTGTGGTCGATCAGGCATATGGCTTGTCTCTTTCAGGCAACCTCTCTCAGCCTCGGCTACTCAGCTTTCTCGTGAGTTCAGCTGTGGGTGATCAGGCATATGGCAGGGCTTGTCTCCTCAGCCTTGAGCTGCTCTATGAGTCCAGCTCAGGGCCTCTTTCCACACCTCTGTGGTCTGCTGATTCCAGTCTCCGGGACCCCTCTCAGCTTCTCAGGGCTTCTCTGTCTTTCTGCAGCTGTAGGTGAACCTGGAGTCCTCTCTCACATAGTGGGATCAAAATGGCAGCTTCCTTTCTCTGTGTCTATCTGTGTGTTCTGAGTTTATATAAGACCCAGCAAGATGGTGGAGACCCAGCCTGTGTCATGCCTCACTGATGTAGTTCAATCAAAAGCCATCTAATCAAGGTCTCTTAACTGAATCTAATCAAAAAGCCTCGTCCACACTGTGTTTACAGGCACAGGAATGAGTTAGCTTAAGAATGTAATTTTCTAGGGTTCACAAAAGACAAACCAGAGATGAAAATGTGTGGGATATGTAACAAGTATCTGTTTGGAAACAGCTGTAAAATACCACTTCTTTAAGACTGATGAAGGTGCAGCTAAACTGGGATAGAAACTAGGCTATCAAAAGGAGCAAGCCTCTGCCAGACCTTGATTGCTCAAATTTGGCTCAGACCCTCACCCTAAGAATCCTAATACCCTTCCTCCTTCTTGAGCCTCCCCAGCTAGTGACATCCTGATCCATTAGTAGCCAGTTGTTCCCATTTGGACCACTCTGATCCCTGGCTCCTCTCAGTGGCCCTTTCAGACCATAGTGTGTTCTCTGAGTGAAAAAAAATTAGGCTCAGTGAAGGTTTTTTATGGGGTTGCTGAGAAATTGGAATGGTAAGTGGGGTCAAATTATGGAGGGCCTTTAATACTAACCTAAGGTGGTAGATTTACTATGTGGGAAATGGAACAGACCTTTGGAGGATTTTTAATTAGGAGACTGATATAATAAAAGTAATGTTTGAGAAGAATTAATCTGCCATTCTGTAGGAGTAATTGGTTGTGGGAGAGATTTTATGAAGGAGCCCTATTTTGAAGATAAGAGATGTTCTAAACCAGGTTGGAATTATGTGGCAAAAATGCTATTAACCATCCCTCCCAGAGTCAGGACAGCCATCTCTAATGGATCATGACACTCTTTGTCACTCAGCCTAGATGCTGCCTCAGAATTCATTTTAATATTCCTTCCAAGCAGCTATTACCAAATGATGGCAATTGATATGTAGAATGAAACCCATTTGCTAGTCCTGTAGTGAGATTCCATTGTAAGTATATCTCCCACGTAACAGATTAGCTGGCTGCAGAAAATCCAGAGAACTTCATGGTTCTATGGCACGAGTCATGGACCTTGATTCTCATGTTTTCATGGGTGGAAGGGGAGGAAGGAGAGTTTAGGTTCTGAAAGCCATATTTCAGAGCTAACTCTTCTCCAATAAGGCTTGAGGCTGAGAATTCCCTTCAGGAATATCTCTTTTGTTTATCAGACACTGGTTTTATTTCACTTTCAACACTGCTACAACTTTCAAGAAGGAATGTTGATTGAGCAACACGTGCATGGGCCCATCTGGACTTCACTTTCCATAACTGTAAAACGAAGACGTGGGATTAGTGAGTCCCTTGTTCCTTCACACACTCTTTTACTATATGATTTGGATGTGGAAAATGCCCAGTGGAGACTCAGCCTTTCAGAATGGACCCAACCTAACAAGCCATTGTCCTAGACAAGACAGGTGCTAATTTTTTTTTTTTTAGCTGTCCTTTCTGCAGGGAGGCCTAAACCCTGCCAGCTGCTCTGGAGGTCAAGCCAGCACCCATGCTACCACCTTTGGCGGGGTCCCTGCAGGGCTCCGTGTTTAGAGCAGCAGCATCTCGGGCCTCCCTGCAGCACCTAACCCTTTCTATTTTTTTTTTTTTTTTTTTTTTTTTTTTTTGATGTGGAAGATTCTTTAATGTTCATAGTCTTCTTAGTTTCTTTTTATGCTTCTTTACCAAATGCAGCATCTATTTGTTATTGCAACTGAAACATTTCACAGTGCATTCACATATATTGGCTCATTTTTCAGTAGCATATTAATTAGAAGTGTATTGTACGGATAACAAAATTTAAGTACACCCACTAACAATTCATTTTCTCAAACAAACTGAAAATAATTTCCATAAACACATAATTCCCTTCTTCAATCCTTATAAACCAAATTCCTTCACATTTTCATTTTTTCACTTTTTCCTTTTCCCTTTTCCAGTGTGTGCTTCACCTTCCTAGCTTGCTTCTCATTTAACCCAATGTAACCCTTTCTAAAGCCTTCTGTTAAATATTGGTTTTGGCCACTAAGGCCCAAGACAAATATTCCCCACTGTATCATTTATAGGGCATTAACACTGATTTTTTTTTTTTTTGCAAAATAACTTTTATTGGAGTTTTTATTATAACAGTAATACATCTTCCTTATAGAGCAATGCAAAATAGAAGCAAAAAGAAGAAAGTGAAAAGTATTTATAATTACCTAAGACAGAGATAACCAATGCAAATTCCTTTTTCCTAGATATTATTATACCTATTATACATCTTTTGTTTAAAATGAATTATATTCTATATCAGGGGTTCTTAACCTTTTTTGTTCCATGGACCTCTCTGCCAGTCAGGTGAAATGAATACTACTATAATTTATTTATTGTACATTCATACATAAAGGAAATGCTAGATGTCAGTTAGAGGTCAGAGAAAATAAAGATAAGTTGATTTTTTTCAATTTAAGTACATGAAGCCCCTGAAATCTTTCTATGGGCCCCTTGGGGGTCTGTGGACCCCTGGTTAAGAATCCCTGCTTTACTGTGATTTGAGTGAGTCTGCATTGATAATTCAACCATTTCTGATAAAGCAGTGCATATATTCTAAGTTTAAACCAGGGGTTCTTAACCAGGGGGTCCGTGGAAAGATTTCAGGAAGTCCGTGAGCTTGAAATGAAAAAAATCAACTCTATTAAATGTCCCACATGATATGTGTGTTGCCTTGTCAAATAAAATCCCACAGTTTAATGTTCTTATTAAACAACAACAACAGTCTGCACATTGACATGTCTTTAAAAAATAAAATGTAACTTTAACTTTCCTGTAAAAAAAAAAAAAAAAAAATCCCTGCTCTATATACTGCTTTTAATTTTTTTCACTTAATTGATATATAACAAACATCTTTCCTTGTCTTTAAATATTCTTCTACTTTTTCATTTTTGATGGCCTCATTGGTAGGAACCCCATATCTTATTAAATCAGTTCTATAATGTTGGATGCTTAGGTTCTGTGCACTCTTTTACCATTATTTTTTAAATAATATGAATATTCTTACTCCTAAATCCTTGTGTACATCCCTGTTTACTTAGGATCAATTCATAGAAGTGGAATTGTTGTGTCAAAAGCTTTGTGTAATTTTGATTTTTTGCTATATGATGTCAAATTACCCTTCAAAAAAGTTTTACCATTTAATACCCACCAGTGTTATATGAGAGTTCCCATTCCCACCCCCCAAATCTTATCAACACTAGATATGACCAATAGTTTTTACAGTTACCATTTTAATTGGTGAATATAGACTAGTATAAAATATAATACTAAAAATGGTATAAATACATTTTCATATTTATTCCTTTGATTATGTGATTTTCAATTTTGATTTTTGATATGCTTATCAGTCATTTATATTCTTTTATAAGTTGACTTTTCAGGTTCTTTATTCACTTTTGATAGGTATTTTTCTTTTTTAAATTGATTTGTAAGATACAGACATATTTGTATATATGTTTAACACATAGTTTTTTAACTTAGAAATATAATTTACACACACTAAGTTATACATATTTAAAGTCTACAGTTTAATGTTTTGATATGTATATGCATATACACAAACATCTGTGAAACTACCACCACAATCAAGATAATGAACATATCCATCACCTCAGAAGTTTATCTCAGATCCCTTTGTAATGGTTCCCTTACACCCCTGCTCCCCTATCCCATCCCCACCCCAGGTAATCAGTGATCTGTTTTCTGTCACTGTAGATAAGATTGCACTTTCTAGAATTTTACATAAAAGCATTCATACTTTTGTGGGGGTTGTCTTCTTTTATACCGCATAATTATTTTGAGATTCTCTGGTTTGTAACATGTATAAATAGTGCATTCCTTTTTATTGCTGAGTAGTATTCTATTGCATCAGTATACAACTGTGTGTTTAATCATTCGCCTCTTGAGGAATAGCATGGTAGATTTCAGTTTCAGTCCATTACAAATACAGCTGCTATGAATATTCATATAAAAGTCTTCCTATGGATATCTGCCTTCACTTCTCTTGGTGAAGCACCTAGCAGTGAAGTGGCTGAATAATATGTATGGTAAGTGTTTGTTTAACATTTTACAAAACAGCCTAGCTGTATTCAAAGTGATTGTACTACTTTCCATTCCTACCAGCAATGTGTGAAAGGTCTAGTTCCTCCACATCCTCACCAAGACGTACTATAGCTTTTGAAATTTTAGACATCCTAATAGGTGTGTAGTGGTTTCCCACTGTGGCTTTCATCTGCACTTTCCTAATAATGAAAAATGATGAGCATCTTTTCATGTGCTTGTTCACCATCCTGACTGCTTCTAGTTCAAATTTTTTGTCCTAATTTTAAAATTGGGTTATTTACTGATACTGAATTTTGAGAGTTCTTTACATATATATATATAGATATAGATATAGATATAGATAT
>JAQZBX010069133.1:0-15632 GCA_029593785.1 Cabassous unicinctus | reverse complement strand
GGTCCTACGCGAAGCCCAAGGTGAGCTCAGGCGCTGGAGCCCTGCGGGGGAGGCCTAGAGGCAGCGCCCGGGGCCGCTCCTGGAGCCGCCTCCCCCCACCTCCTCCCAGGTCTCGCCACCCGCTGGCGGCGGGATGTGGTGCTCTCCGCGCTCGTCCCTTGACCTTCCGGTATTGGAGCGCCCTGGCACCGTCCTCCTGCTGTCGCCGGTCCCCGCCGGGCTCCTTGGCCACCGAGCTACTCTCTTTGGCCCTGGGCTTGGCGGCCGGCGGCTCTGTCTGGCAGCCGCTGAGCAGGAGGCTGATGAGGGGATCGCCCACGCCAGGGTGGGGCGGGGATCGGGGCGGATACCAGTGGGGCCTGGCTCAGAAGATGCGACTTTTCCAGGACATCCCCAGACACGGACTAGACAGGAACACCGCACCCAGCGCCCAGGGTCCTCCTGTGTGGGGAAGGGGTCTTTAGACCCCTGGGTTCCCGCGGAGTTCCTGGAAGAACCATAGTCAACAGTGGTGACAGCACCCACCCCTTTCCCTTCCCTAATTTGTTGTGTACAATTGTGCTTATAATCCTTTTTATTTCTGTAAGATCAGTAGTGACATCAACATTATCATTTCTTAGTTGTGTCTTTCTTCCTTTGTGAGTCTACATAGTCTTGTTAATTTTATTGATGCTTTTCAAAAATAACCAACTTTTTGTTTTGTTTATTCTCAATTGTTTTTCTACCCTATTTTATTTATCTCTTTTCTAATCTTCCTTCCTTCTGATGACTTTGGGTATACCTTGCTCTTCTTTTTCTAGCTCAACATGGCAAGCGAGGTTCTTAATTTGGTATCTTTCTTCCTTTTTACTCGAAGCATTCATGGCTGTAAATGTATGTCTGAGTATGCATCCATACTGCATACTAAATTATGGTATGTTGTGTCTTGGTTTTCATTCATCTCTAAGTATTTTCTGATTTCTCTTGTAAAGAAGAAATTACTACATTTTATTTACCCATTCATATGTTGTTGGACACTTGTATTGCTTTTGGCATTTGTGAATAGTGCTGGTATGAACATCGGTGTGCAAATATCTCTTGAAGTCTTTGCTTTCTAAACTTTTGTGTTTAAACCTAGAAGTGGTATTGCAGGGTCAAATGGTAATTGTTGTTTCTAAAAGCCTTTATGAAAGTATATATCAGCTCCCTACTTCCATTTTATTTTGTATAAAGTGATGGAGAGCGCCATGAATTTATCTAAAACTAATGTTGCTGGTAGAATTAATTTGATAAGAACTTAATAATATTTGTGAGGTTTCTTTAGCAAATCCTAATAAAAATAATATGGCATTTTATTTATTATTTCTTTTTGTCAATTGGAGGTTTCCGACTCAAATGAGATTTCAGGATCTGAGTACTTTGGTCAGCTTTGTAAGGCAGAATTAAATGAAAAGTCCCTAGCTAGAAAGAAACATTTCTTTGAATCCTGTCTTTAATTGAACTTACACAAAAAAAAACCTGTCCCAAATCAATGACAAAATGCTGAATCCAGATATTTTGTATGTGTAATGTAAATAAAAGTATGTTGCATGACATATACTGTTTTATATCCATCATATCTTTAGTATTATAATATTTGGTCCTTTAATAGTGAGTTTTGTTCACACTGGAATAAAATTTAAAGAAATTTAGAGTTCATTTATATTCATAGCCCTTGCAGTTTAGGCAAGACAATATTTTGTTTTCATTTATATCTCATTAGATTTTCTGACAAACTGAATTCATTTATCCAGAAAATTTTCACACATTTAAATCAGTTAGATCAATTTGAGAAATAACCAATATTGTTTTAATACTTGTCCTTTTGTGTTATGATAAATATGTAGGGTTTGCTAATAGAAGTAAAATTCTGCTTAATAATTCCTACATTAAAGAAAAGTAGCTAGCTCTTGATAGGACATCACATTCAACCCTGAAACATTTTTAAAACACTTCACCTAAAGTGATTTATAGATTCAATGCAGTCCCAATAAAAATTCCAACAACTTTCTTTGCAGAAATGGAAAAGCCAATCATCAAATTTCTATGGAAGAGTAAGATTCCTCAATAGCAAAACCATCTTGAGAAAGAAAAATGAAGTTGCTTGACTTGTACTTCCCAACCTTAAAACTTATTACACAGCCATAGTAATGAAAAGAGCATGGTACTGGCATAAGGAGAGACAAACTGACCACTGAAATTGATTTCAGAGTTCAGATGTCAACCCTCATATTTATGGCCAAGTGATGGTTTACTTACTGGAGATATAGTAGTTTCTCCAAAAAACAATCTTGAGAAAACTCGATGTCCATGTACAAAGGAATGAAGGTGCTTCCCTACTTCTCACCATATAGAACAATCACATCAAAATGGAACAAAGACCTAAAGAACCAGAACCATATACATCTTGGAAGAATATACAGGGAATCAACTTCAGGATCTTGTGTTAGGCAATAGTTTATTCACCTTTATACTCAAAGCACAAGCAGATTAAAAATAAAAAAAAATAAATGGGACCTCCTCAAGCTTAAAAACTTTTGCTCCTCAAAGGATATTACCCGGAAAGGAAAGAACAGCTTACACAATGGGAGAAAATATTTGGAAACCCATATTGAGTAAGGGTTTAATATCCAGAATATATAAAGAAATTCCACATTTCAGCAATGAAAAGACACATGAGCCCTGGAAAAAAAATGGGCAAAAGACTTGAATAGACACTTTTCCAAGGAAGATATATAAATGTCCAGATAGCACATGAAAAAATGCTTAGCAACATTAGCCATTAGGGAAATACAAATCAAAACAATGTTTAGTCTTCCAATCCTTGAACATAAATGTCTTTCCATTTATTTAGAGTTCTCTTGATTTTGTAGCAATGTTTTATAATTTTCTGTGAACAAGTCTTTTACATTCTTTGTTCAATTTGTTCCTAGATATTAGATTCATTTAGTTGCTATTGTGAATGGAGTTTTTCTTGGTTTCTTCTTCTGATTATGAATTACTAGTATATAGAAACACTACTGAATTTTCAGTATTGATTATTTCCAGTAGCTTTTTTGGTGGATTTTTCAGGATTTTCTGTATATCGGATTAGGTCATCTTCAAATAGGGAAAGTTATTTTTTTCCTTTCCAATTTTGATGCCTTTTACTTGTTTTTCTTGCCTAATCCAGGACAGTGTTGAATAAATGGTGGTAGCGTGCATGATTATCTTGTTCCTGAACTTAGCGGGAAAGCTTTTATTCATACACCATAGAGCATGCTGTTAGCTTTGGGTTTTTCATAGATGTCTTTTAACATGTTGAGGAAGTCTCCTTCTAGTCCTTGTTTACTATGTGTTTTTATCAAGAAAGGGTGATGGATTTTGTCAAATGCCTTTTCTCCATCAATTGAGATGATCCTGTTTTTCCCCTTTGTTTTTTTAATGTGATATATTATGTTCATTGATTACTTTATGTTAAATCACCCTTACATATTTGTGATAAATTGAATTTGATCACAAAGTGTAATTCTTTTTATGTGCTGTTGGATTTGGTTTGCTAGTATTTTGAGGATTTTTCAGTTATATTCATAAGTTGTATTGATTTGTAGTTTGATTTTGGTATCTTTATCTGGTATTGGTATGAGAAACATAAATGTATGCACAGTAAAAATGTGACTTATGTAATATTAATATCTAGTATATAAAGAGTAACCATGCAGAATATGAATGTATGCTTTGTCCTGATAGGATGAGTTTGGGAGTATTCCCCCGTAATCAATTTTTTAGAAGAGTTTGAGCAAGATAGGGATTTTCTTATCCATTTATTTTGATGGTTGCTATGAACATTTGTGTACACACATCATCTCTATTTTTTAAGTGTTTACTTTTAAAAAATTTAAGATGTGGTGAATTAACAAAACAATCATGCATATCATACAGGATTCCCATACATCACTTTACCTCCAACAACTTACATTTTTGTGACAAATTTGTTAAAAATGATGAAAAAACTTTGTCATAATATTAATGTTATCCATAGTCCATAGCATATATTGTGTGTATTTTTCCACAAACTATACTATTATTAATGCCATATATTAGTATTGTATATTTGTTATAGTTCACAAGAGAATGATCTCATATTTGTACCATTAACCATAGTCCATTATTCACTGTGCTATATGGTCCCATGCATTGTACAGTGCATCTAAAGTGTACACTCAGTGGCTCTCAGTTTAATCTCAGAGATGTGCTGTTATTATTCAAGTCCATTACAGAATTTTTAAAATATACTTTTTTTTAATTTTAAAGATATTTTTATTACATAAATGTTACATAAAAATATTGAAGATTCCCATGTGCCCTGCTCCCTACCCCTCCTACATTTTCCCACATTAACAACATCTTTCATTAGTGTGGTACATTTATTACATTGATGAAAATATTTTAGAGCATTGCCACTAAGCACGGATTATTGTTTACATTGTAGTTTACACTCTCTCCCTGTATCTGTCATTGCAGTGTCATTCAGGACATTTCCCAACTCCTGAAAATGGCCCCATATTATACCAGTTTTTCCCCTCTCCGTGCCCTCAGAATGAACCTCCAGTGGCCGCTGCCTCCACATCAATGATAAAAGTTCGTGCATTTCTAGAGTCACAAGTCTATAGTAGAATACCAATAAGTCTTCTCTAGTCCATCATTCATTCCCCAATCTTGAGTATTCTAGAATGGTGATGCCCCCTCCACCTCTAATTGAGAGGGGACTTATATCCCATGGGGCAGATGGATGGCACTATCTTGATTACAGTTGCAGATTCTCTCTGTTCTTTGGTATGGTAGTTGTACATCATTTCCTTGTTAAATGTGCTGAGTGAGTCCAATTAACTGGAGTGCAGGTATTGCAACTCTGTTGAAATTCAGGGCCTAGCTGGACATGGACAGCACAAAGATTTAAGTCTCTTGAACATATACCTATCAACACTAGTACTAGCTATAGGTTCAAAAAGAAGGGGCAGGAGAGCCATGTGTAGGGAAACCACAATTGAGTCCACCTCTGTCACACTGAGGAGCATAAATTCCCAAGTAGGGCCCACTGGGAGGGCACCAAACTCCTGAGCTGTCTGCCCTGCCTATGATGTCTGTGAGTCTCCAGAGCCCTCAAGAGCCTAGCTATTTGAAGTAATATTTAATTTGGTGGTCAATGAGATCCTGCTGAGACATGCACAAGCATAACCTCTGGAATGACCTCCAGAATCACTTTGACATCTCTTAGCCATTTAAACTCATTTGTCTTTATCTTTTCCCCCTTTGGTCAAGGTCTTTTTCCAGTTGCATTGTTAGTTGGTGCTTGGAAGTAATCCCTCAGTGTAAGGGAGGCTCATCCCCAGGAGTCATGTCCCACACTGAGGGAAAGGTAATGTATTTATATATTGAGTTTGGCTTAAAGTGAGTCCACATTTAAGCAGAAGGAGGCTCTCAGGCTGTAACTCAAGCACCCTATAAAATTCGGTTAAGT
Source organism: Cabassous unicinctus (assembly GCA_029593785.1). Classification (NCBI taxonomy): domain Eukaryota; kingdom Metazoa; phylum Chordata; class Mammalia; order Cingulata; family Chlamyphoridae; genus Cabassous; species Cabassous unicinctus. The sequence goes on along the minus strand of JAQZBX010069133.1, from coordinate 10,114 downwards.
TTCAATTTCAAAAGAAAAGGTTCCTAAGTACAGTCATCAATAATAGGGCCCATCAGTGGTCCATCCTCCTTCACTGGTCACTGGCCCTGTATTCAGTATTCTTGCTATCCTATTAGAGAATGTGGCAGAGCTCCCCAGGATGGGAATTTGATATTCTTTTGTTTATTGTGTGAATCTCCACCCACCCTGAAAATATCCAATGAACACTTGAACACATTTATGTGCCTTATAGGTGTGCCCCAGGTGAACCTCCTCCCGTGCATCCCCCATCTCTGACACCCCACACCAATGATACTCCCTTGCCATAGTTGTAACCCCTCTGTGATCTAAAACATCTTCAAAAATGAAGTGAAAAAAATAATCAAATACAATTAATAAGAAAATGAAATCATAATTTAAAAAATAATAAGTAAAATATAAAGATTTTAAACAAAATTGGAATAATAAAAATATAATAAAAATATAAAATTAAGAAAAATTTGACATTATGTCTTTCATCACTGTAAGATCTGTTGTCTTGTATGTATAGTGATATTTTCTTTTGTTTATTCCCCCTGTGTCTTATGTTTTTCATTTTATCTTTTAAGAAGCTTTAGGTTACAGAAAAGTGATGTACAGAATATAGGGGATTCCCATATAGAAAACATCACCCCAATTTCCTCTTTCTTCTATTAATAAAGTTTTACATGTGGATGGTATATTTGTTACAATTGATGTACAAATACTGAAACATTGCTACTAACCATATTCAATTTACATTATGGTGTATATTTTGGACTATATGCTTTTATAAATTCTCATGAAAATATAACATGGCCTGTATCTATCATTGCAATATCATGTAGAACACTTCCCTTGGCCCAAAAATGCCCCATGTTCTATCTCTTCTATTATTTTCCCCCCTCCACTCTGGACCCAAGGCAAACACCAAGCTTCACTCCTGAAAGAACAACATTCTTAGTTACTTTGAACAACATTGAGGCCTTGACAAACTGGTTTATAAACCAGTTTGGTTTATTGATGCCGTTTATATCTTTTTCTTTTTCTGTCCTCCCCTGTTAGGCACTACCTATGCTCTCAAGAGTCTCCTGACCTTCTATTTGAGAACATAGCAGTGCTCTCCAAAATGGGATTCCAACACATTACCACTCATTATGTGGATTTCTACACACTAATATAACACACTATGACAAAAAGAACACTCACACACTCCCTAGAAGCCTACCCCAGGTGTGCTGTGTCCCACAGGCTCCCCACATTAAACACTCTAAATTAGTAACCCTCCTCTGCCATATTTTCCAAAAGAAAATTCCAAACATTTTAGGTTCAACCACATACATGCAAATCCCCAGAGTTCAACTGCTCCTTCCCCCAACCATCCCCACAGTTCCATGGACAGTCTCACCCACTCTTTCCACCCTACACCCCTCCCAAACCAGCACCATCCAATGCAATAGCATCACTGCACCACTGTCACGCCCATCCACTGCACAAGTATACCCTTCCACCTTATCATAGATTTTGCCCATATGGGCGTTGACTCAAAACCTTCTTCTCCCTTTCTTTTTTCTGTATACCTATCTTCTGTAATCTAGCTCTGTGCATTTGCTCAACATGATTAATTTATATCAGTAAGGTCATGTAATATTTGTCCTTCAGTGCCTGGCTTCCTTCACTCAACATAAGGTCCTCAAGATTCATCCATGTTATCCCATGTGTTAAACCTGCATTCCTTCTTGCAGCTGTGTAATATTCCATTGGATGCATATACCACAATTTGTTTATCCATTTATCTGTTGATGGACATTTGGGTTGTTTCCAACTTTTGGCAACAGTGAATAATGCCCCTATGAACATTGGTGTGCATTTAACCATTCATATCTCTGCTTTCAATACCTCTGGTATATATCCAGCAGTGGGTGTGCTGGATCATGTGGCAGTTCTATAGTTAAGCTTCCTGAGGAACCACCAAACTGTCCTCCACAATGGCTGCACCATTCTACATTCCCACCAGCAGTGGATAAGGGTTCCAGTTCCTCCACATCCTCTCCAACACTTGTAGTCCTCTTTTGATTTAACAACCTCCAGTCTAATGGGTGTAAGATGTTATCTCATTGTGATTTTGATTTGCATTTCCCTAATAGCTAACTTTGAGCACCCTTTTCATGTATTTTTTACCCATTTGTATTTTTTCTTTAGAGAAATATCTGTTCAAATCACTTGCCCATTTTTTAAATGGGTTGCTTGTCTTTTTATTTTTGAGGTGTAGGATTTCTTTATATATGCTGGATATTAATCCCCTATCAGATATATGGTTACCAAATATTTTCTCCCATTATGTATGCTGCTTTTTCACTTTCTTGAAAAACTCCTTTGACAAGCGAAAGTTTTTCATTTTGAGGAGGTCACATTCATCTATTTTTACTTTTGCTGCTCATGCTTTCCATGTAGAGTTCATGAAACCATTTCCTTCTCAAGATTCTGTGATGCTTCCCTACATTATCTTTCAAGATCTTTATGGTCTTGGCTCTTATATTTAGATTTTAGATCCATCTTGAGTTAATTTTTGTCTACAGTGTGAGATGGCGTTCTTCTCTCATTCTTTTGGGTATGTATATCCAGTTCTCCAAGCACCATTTGTTGAAGAGGCCATTCTCTCCCCATTGAGTGGACTTTTCAAATATCAGTTGACTGTATATTTGAAGATCAATATCAGAACTCTTAAATTGGATCCATTTGTCAGTATGTCTATCTTTGTGTCAATACCGTTCAGTTTTGACCACTGTAGCTTTGTACTATGTTTTAAAGTCAGTAGTGTGATTCCTCCAATTTCATTTTTGTTTTTCAATATGTCTTTGGCTATTCAGGACTCCTTGCCCTTCCAAACAAATTTCATAGTTAGCTCTTCCAATTCAATAAAAAATGCTGTGTTGATTTTTATTGGGATTGCATTAAATCTGTAAATTAGTTTGGGTAGGGTAGGATAGACATCTTGATGATGTTTATTCTTCCTATCCATGGACAGGGAATATTCTTTCATTTACTTAGGTCTCCTTTGATTTCCTTTAACAGTGCTGCATAGTTTTCTGTGTACAAGTCATTTACATTTTTGTTAAACTTATTCCTAAGTATTTAATTCTTTTAGATGTCATTGTATGTGAGATTTTTTTCTTGATTTCCTCTTCAATTTTCTCATTATTGGTGTATAGAAATGCTACTGATTTTTGCACATTAACCTAATAACCTGCAACCTTGTTGAACTCATTTATAAGCTCTAGAAACTTTGTTGTACATTTCTCAGGGCTTTCCAGGTATAAGATCATGTCATCTACAAATAGTGAAATTTTCATTTCTTCTTTTCAAATTTGGATGCCGTTTATATCTTTTTCTTGCCAAAGTGCTTGAACAAGTACTTCTAACACAATGTTAAATAGGAGCATAGATAGTGGGCATCCTTGTCTTGTTCCCAATCATAGAGAGAACGCTTTTAGAATTTCACCATTGAATATGATGTTAGCTGTGAGTTTTTCATAAATACTGTTTATCATGTTGAGGATGTTTTGTTCTATTCCTATCTTTTGAAGTGTTTTGTTTTTTTTTCAGGAAAGTGTGCTGGATTTTGTTGTATGCTTTTTCTGCATCTGTAGAAGTGATCATGTGACTTTTTTCTTTCAATCTTTTTATATGGTGTATTACATTGAATGATTTTCTTGCATTGAAAAATCCTTGCATAGGAGGGAAGTAACGCATTTGGTCATGGTGTATAATTTGTTTGATGTGTCATTGAATATGATTACAAATATTTTGTTGAGGACTTAACATGTAGATTCATTAGAGAGATTGGTCTATTGTTTTCCTTTCCTGTGGCATCTTTGACTTTCGTATTAGTTTTATGTTGGCATCATAGAATGAGTTGTGGAATGTTCCCTATGCTTCTATTTTTTGGAAGAGTTTGAGCACAATTGGTGTTAGTTCTTTCCAGAATGTTTGGTACAATTCACCTGTGAAGTTATCTGGTCCTGGGTTCTTCTTAGTTGGGAGGCTTTTTTTGAATAATTAAATCTCATTACTTACAATTGGTCTGTTGAGTTCATCAATTTCTTTTTTGTCATTGTAAGCTGCTTATGTGTTTATAAGGATTTTTTCCATTTCCTCTAAATTATCTATCTTATTGGCATGCAATTTTTCAAAATATCCTCTTATCATACTGTTTATTTCACTGTGGTCAGTGGTGATATCTCCTTCCAAGCTTCTTACTTTATGTATTTGCATTTTCTTTCTTTTTTTCTTCATTAGAGTAACTAAGGGTTTGTAAATTTTATTAATCTTCTTGAAGAACCAGGTTTTGTTTTTGTTTATTTTTTCTACTTCTTTCTCATTTTCAATTTCATTTAGCTATGTTCTAATTTTTGTTATTTCATTCTTTCTACTTGTTTTGGTGTTAGTTTGTTGTTCTTTTTCTAATTCTTCCTGGTGTGCAGTTAGGTCTTTGATTTTAGCTCTTTCTTCTTTTTTCATCTAAGCATTTATCATTATGAATTTCCCTCTCAGTACTGCTTTTGCTATATCCCGTAAGTTTTGATATGTAGTGTTGTCATTTTCATTTGTTTCAAGGTAGTACTGATTTCTTTTAGGATTTCTTCCTTGACCCACTATTTGTCTAATAGTGTGTTGTTTACCATCCTTATTTTTGTACCTAATTTGATTCTCTGCCCCTTACTGATTTACCATTTCATTCCATTGTGATCAGAGAAATGACTCTGTATAATTTCAATCTTTCTGAATTCATTGAGAATTGTTCTGTGGCCTGGCATGTGGTCTATCCTGGAGAATGATCCATGTGTAGTTGAGAAGAATGTATATCCTGCTGTATTTGTTTGTAATGTTCTGTATATGACTTTTGAGTCCTGATCTTCTAATATATTGTTCAAGGTCTTTGTTTCTAAAATGATTCTCTGTTGAGATGTTTTGTGTATTAACCTCTCCCACTATAAATGTAGAGGCATCTATTGCTCCACTTAGTTTTCTCAATGTTTGCCTCATGTATTTTGAGATGCCCTGGTTAGGTGCATAAATGTTTATAATTGCTCTTTTTTATTGAAAGATTACCCATTTTATTAATATATAGTATCTTGCTTTGTGTCTTACAATAGTTTTTCATTTAAAATCTATTTTGTCTGATATTAGTACAGCTAGTCCCACCCTTTTCTGTTTATTGTTTGCATGTAAAATTGTTTTTCAACCATTTGTCTCCTTGCATCCATGGATCTAAAGTGGATTTCTTATAGACAGCATATAGATGGTTCATATTTCCTTATCCATTTTACCAACATGTGTCTCTTGAATGGAGAGTTTAATCCATTAACATTCAATGTAATTACTGTGAAGGGATTACTTACATTAGCCATATTTTCCTTAGGTTTATCTATGCCATATGTTGTTTTTATTTCTCTTTTTATCTTTTTGTTTTTCTTACACTCTCCTCTAACTGTATCTTTCTCTAATTTTTTTCATTTCAACCTGAAGAAATCCCTTTTTATTTCTTGAAAGTCAGGTTTCTTATTCACAGATTCTCATAATTTCTGTTTATCTGTGAATATTTTGAACTGTGCCTCATTTTTTTATGTTTTTTAAATAAATTTATTGAAGTATAGCACTCGTACATGAATATACATAAATGGTAAGTGTATAGCAATAGTTTTGAACTTGCAATATAAACATACATGACATCATACAGGGCTCTCATTCCTCACCCTACCACCAACACCTTGCATTGTTGTTAAACATTTTTAATTAGTGATTAAAGAGCATCCTCAAAATATTTCTACTAACCAAAGTATTTTCCCCCAATCCATCTTATTATTATTATATTTATATCATTTATACATGAACATGCATAAACAATAAGTTTGTAATAAACGTTGTAAACTTACAAGGCAAACATTCATAACATCATACATGTGTCCCATACATCAAGCCTCCACCAACATCTTGCATTGTCATGAGACATTTGTTACAAATTATGAAAGAATATTGTCAACTTCTTACTGCTAGGTATAGTCCTTATCTTACATTTGGTTTATTTTGCCCCCCAACCCTCCCTATTATATTTTTTTATATATATTTTTATGACAGAAGATGTAAACTTACAAAACAATCAAACAAATGTGCAGAATTCCCAAAACAACACTCCTCTATCACATACCACACCGAAGTAGAACATTTGTTACAGATTATGAGATAATATCATCTGATTATTACCAATTCCTCAACATACATTTGGCACACATTTTCCATACTTCCTCATTATCAACACAGTACATCTTTGGCAGAGATGCAAGAATATTACATTATTACTGTTAATCCCAGTCCATAGGTCACTCCAGTTGTATTTTTCCCATGCTTCTCCACATTCCCACCACACTGCAATAGTGATGTACATCTGCTCTAGCTCACAAAGGACACTCTTGAATCTACACCATCAACCAAAATTCTCAACCACCTCTGGGTTTACTGTGCTATTTAGTCCCTAGATTATTCTCTAGGTTTTGTCAGTTGGCAATTACAACCCTAGACTACCATTTTAATCCCCATCCCCATTTATAAACCAGCTGTTACTCACTATAATGTGTTACCATCAACTCTGTACATATCCACACTTTGATACTAAAGCTAATTAAAACTTCTACATACACTAAATATCAGTAGTCCATCTCAGTCTTCCTTTTACCCCTTTTAAGAATCCACTACCTACCACCAGGTCTTGACGATATTTTCCTACATTTTCTTCTAGAATCTTTATGGGTTTTGCTTTTATATTTTGTTTTTTGAATCATTTTGAGTTAATTTTGTATAATAGGTGAGATAGGATTCTCTTTCCTTCTTTTGCTATGGATATCTAGTTTTCTCAGCACCATTTGTTGAATGGACTGTTCTGCCCGAGTTGGGTGGGTTTGACAGGCTAGTCAAAAATTACTTGACCATAGATCTGAGCATCTGTTTCTGAACCATCAATTCGGTTCTATTGGTGTATGTGTCTCTCTTTATGCAAATATCATTCTGTTTTTACCACTGCAGCTAGGTAATATGATTTAAAGTCTGGAAATGAGAGTGCTCCATCTTCACTTTTCCTTTTTAATATGTTTCTGGCTCTTCAAGACACCTTACCCTTCCAAATAAATTTGATAATCATGTTTTCCATTTATTTAAAAAATTCTGGTAAAATTTTTATCAGGATTGCATTGAAACTCTATATCAATTTGAGTAGAATTGACATCTTAATGATATTTAGACTTCCAACCTGTGAGCATGGAATGTTTCTCCAATTATTTAGGACTTTTTAAAATTTCTTTTAACAACGAGTTGTAGTTTTCTGAATAAAAGTACTTTACATCGTTGGTTAAGTTTATTCCTGATTATTTGTTTTTTTTTTTCTATCATATTTTGTTTTCACCAGTCTTCTGACACTTTTAGTTACTTTTATTGATATAATCTTCATTTCTAGACTCTCTTCCAGGCCTCTCTCTCCTGTCTTTTCTTTGAAGGCTGTAGCACACCTTTTAGTATTTCTTTTAAAGTGAGTCTCTTGATTACAAACTCCCTCAGTTTCTGTTTATCTGTGAATATTCTAAGCTCATCCTTATTTTTGAAAGACAATCTTGCTGGCTATCAGACTTTTGGCTGGAAATTTTTCTCTAGCAGTATCTTAAATATATCATACCACTGTCTTCTTGCCTCCATGGTTTCTGGTGAGAAATCAGCACTTAATCTTATTGTGTATCCCTTATATGTTATGCATTGATTTCTCTTGCTGCTCTCAGAATTCTCTCTTTGCCTTTGGCATTTGACATTCTGATTAGTATGTGTATCAGAGTTAGTCTATTCCTATTTTCTTGGATGGGAGTATGTTGTGCTTCTTGGAAATGGATATCTATGTCCTTCAATAGTGTTGGGAAATTTTCTACCATTATTTCTTCAAATATTCTTTTTGCTACTTTTCTCATCTCTTCTCCTTCTGGGAAACCAATGACACATATGTTTGCATGTCTCTTGCTGTCATTTAGTTCCCTGTGTCCCTGTTCAATTTTTTCTATTGTTTTCTTCTTCTGTTCTTTTGTATGTTCACTTTCACAGGCCATTTCTTGAAGCTCACCAATCCTTTCTTCTGCTTCCTCATATCTGCTATTTTATGATTCTAGTGTATTTTTAATTTCACTTATTGCACCTTTCATTCCTATAAGATCTGCTCTTTTCTATGTATGTTTTCAAATTTTTCTTTGTGCTCATCCAATGTCTTATTAGTATCTTTAAATTCTTTAGCCATCTCATTGAATTTATTAAGGAGATTTGTTTGAACATCTATGATTAGTTGTCTAAACTCTTTTATGTCATCTGGAGGTTTATCTTGTACCTTTACCTGGGCCACATCTTCCTGTTTCTTGGTGTGGATTGTAAATTTTTGTTGTTGTCTTGACATCTGGCTTACTAGAGTATTTATTCTGGGTGCGGTTTTCCTCTTTAGTTTAGGGCTTCCTGCCCTTCTCCCTTGCTGGCTGTGTAGTAGGAGCCAGAGATATAGTTGGTGCTATAAGCTGTGGAGGCTCAAGCTGCCCTCATTGCCTCAAGGACTGATGATGCTTCTCTCAACTTGTCTTTTCCAGTGGGTAGATATAGAGCCACAGCTGTGTGGAATAATCCATGTCATGCATGTCTGGACTGTAGTTGCCCAGAGAGAATGATGAATCTTCACATCCCTTTCTCCCCTGCCTGTGGTGGGGATGGAGCTGAAGATGTGGGCAGCATTCTATGCCATGCAGGTCCAAGATGACTGCAATTGCCCCAGTTGACTCCTGATTATTTAGTCCGTACCAGCCAAGTGTAACTGCAGTTACCTGGGTAGGCTAGTACAGAGCTTGCCAGCTTCCTCCCTGCTAAAGGTGGGGCTGAAGTCTAAGCTAGGGCTGCATGCCAATCTGGATGAAAGAATCCAGTCTCTACTTTTATGATGATTTTCATTCACCAGCTTCGGTTCCCCTTATGCTGGTGGTGGAGTCAAAATGGAAGGTACTGGCTTCTTTCTGATGTGGACAGGTTCAAACTTTATCTGTTCTTAGCTTTATTCTTTAGCCAGCGAAATTTATTAGTCAGTAGCTGAAATCGGTTGTCAGCAATCTCTTCCTCCTTTGTTTTTGGGAAATGAAGCTTCCAATTCTTTTCACAGAATAGCTCCTGAAGTGGCTTGAACTGCCAAAGTAGGAAGATCACTGGCCTCCATGGTGTGGCATGTTGTTTCCCAGAGAGATTGGCACAGCTGCCCGAAGCTTCCTCCCTGCTCAAGATGTGCCTGGGTCTTGTGCTATAGCTACAATCTGATATAGATGGAAAGAAGCCAGTCCCTACCAGAACTGTGATGTTCAGTTTTCCCTGCTTCCCCTCGTGCTAGGTGCAGAGTTAAGAAGGTAGCTACTGGCCTTTTTCTGACTTGCACAGGTTTAAACTTTAGCTGTTCTTAGGAGTATACTTTAGCTACACTGAATTTACTAATCAGGAGCTGGAGTTGGTGCCCAATCATCTCTTCCTCTCCCATTTTTGGGAAATGGAGTTTCCAATTCCAGCCATGGAATTACTCCCAAGGCGGTTTGTGCCTCCAGTAGAGGATGGGCACCAGCCTCCATGGCGTGGACTGCTCTACGTATGAATCTTCTCTGCAGATACCAATCTCCTCCTTCCATTCTTTCAAGGATGTTCCAGAATGCACTTCTGGTCTCCTGGAAACCCCAAACAAATCTTTTAGATAGTTCTGGGTGATTACTAACTGCCCTGTAGCAGGAACTGATTCTAGGAGCTCCTTGCTCTGACACCATCTTGCTGGTTGTCCTCCCTCATTTTTGTTTTGTTTTTTAGTTAGGCTAGTAAACAGAATTTATTTGTGAAATGAGGGAAAAAACAGGGCTTGCTGACAAATGGGAGAGAAAGATAGAAATACACACCAAGATTTGATGCAGACCCCTCTAGGCAGAAAGAGCCCTCCCTCATTTTTGAATGCCAGCTTTGCTGGATGGAAAATTCTTGGCTGGAATTTTTTCTTTTAGTATCATAGCTATGTCATACCAGT
>JAQZBX010069132.1:0-15627 GCA_029593785.1 Cabassous unicinctus | reverse complement strand
TAAGAGGATTACAAAATATGAAAAATGTGGGTGAAATTTTATAAAATTTATAGGAAAACAGCAACTTATAGATCTATGAAATTCTGACCATCGAAAACACGATAAATCCTATATGTAAACACCACCACTACCAACAACACACACATACACAAACACAAGCAGAAGCATATCATAATAAAGCTACAGAAAATAAGATATGCAAAGAAATACTTCACAGCAGCTAAGGGGGGGATGGATGAATATATAACTTGTCCTGCTGGGGGTGGTGGGAAAGTCTTTTGGAGTGTGGGGTGTGGGGACCATTCAATTATGGTTAGCTTCCAAAAAGAATCAATAATAGTAAAAGAAAAAACATTGTATAAAATGTGAGAAGATAAAAAGATAAATAATTCTATTTCTAGTGATTATATTTGTGAAACTCAAGTGTGAAATGGAGATATTTAAGATAAAGGAAAGCTCAGAATACTTGTTGTAAAAGTCCTGTTATTCAAAGAAAGCTAACAGTGCTCCAGCAAAAAGAAAAGGATATCAGAGGAAAAATTGAATCTACAAAAGAAATGAAGTATGTAAGATATGGAAAATATGTGAAAGTTTTCTGAAACAAACTGTGTATTGTATTTTCAGGATTGTAATAATAACATTGTATTTTCAGAACTATGACATATAGAAGTAAAATATATGGAAACAATGGCTGAAATGAAAAGAAGCAAATGAAATTAAAAAGTTTTATGGTTCTTACATTTTATATAAAAAGGTATAATAATACTAATTTCTTTTTTATTTAAAATGTAATAGTTTACAGAAAAATCATGCAGGAAGTACAGAGATCTCATATACCTACTCAAAAGCACAGTTTTCTCTATTGTTAACAATTTGCTTCAGTGTGAATAGTTGAAGCAATATTATTATAAATTTGTTAATTAACTATCATCCATAGATTACTTTGGGGTCCACACTGTTGGTGTACTGTTCTATGTTTTTCAAAATTTTTATTCTCTCACACATATATATATAACCTAAAATTTAACATTTTAACTGCTTTCAAATATAAAATTCATCAGTGTTCATATTCACCTTGTTATGTTAACATCACCTCCATCCATTAGCACAAATTTTCCATCACCTTAAATAAAAATTCTATAACAATGAAGCTTTAACTTCCTATTTCCTACCTCCAACCCTGGCCTTGGAAACCTGTGTTCTAGTTTCTAACTCTATGAATTTGCAAACTTTATTTCTTATCAGTGAGCTCATACACTATTTGTCCTTTTGGGTTTTGCTTATTTCACTCAACATAATGTCTTCAAGTTTTTGCATGCTGTTGCAGGTATGAAATCTTAATTCCTTTCTATGGTTGAAAAATATTCCTTTTGACACACATACAACCTTTTGCTGATCTATTCATCTGATGATGGGCTTTTAGGTTGCTTCCATCTTTGTGTAAATGTGAATAGTGTTGCTATGAACATTGCTGTGCAAATATCTGTTTGAGAACATGACTTCAATAATGTAGGGTATATATTCAATGTTGGATTGCCAGGACATATGGTAATTCTATTCTAAACCTTCTGAGGACCCTCCAACCTGTTTCCACAGCAGCTACACCAGCATCATTTTATATTTGCACCAACAATGAACAAGTTTTCCCATTTATCCACATCATTTCTGTTTTTCATAGTAGGCATTCCAGTGAGTGTGAAAAGGTATCTCATTGTACTTTTTCTATGTAAATCAATCAAAGTTACCCCTTTAACACAAGATTATAGATAAAATATTAATGAATCTTCTTTGGTCTGTGGTTACACATTCTCCTTATTTTTGTTCATTCCACAGTCTTGAGGGTTTTGGGGTTAAGTCCATTCTGACTTCTTCAGGCAGAGAAGGGATGTAGATATTATGTGGCAGAGAAAAGCAATTGTTTTGCTTTCAGTTGAAGATATTCCTTGATATTGGGATGGAACTGGTTCATCATCATTATTTTGTTAATTGTCCCGGACAAGCCTGAAGAACTGGAGAGGAGTTAGCTTTAACTCTGCTGGGTTTCAGAACTCAACTGGTATATGAAAAATCCTAAGATTTAAGTCTCTGCAAAATATACTTAATAGATAAACAGGAAATTATACATTCAAATAAGAAGTATAAGAATTATGATTAGGGGGCTTATAAATGAATATAACTATGTTTTATTGGGGAAATAGATTTTCATATCTTCCCAGATAGGGCCCACTAAGGAGGGGTTGATTTCTGAGGATTTGTAGGTTGCCTATGGTGTCCAGACAACATTAGGGACCTCAAGAACACTTTCATTTGAGACTTTGATTACTGTGAAAGTTTGTGAGGTCTGGCTAAGGCCTACATGAATATAACCTCTGGAGCCAGGGAGGCTCATCCCTGGAATTCATGTTCCATGTGTGGGGAAGGTAGTGAGTTCATTTGCAGAGTCTATCTTAGAAAGAGGCCACATTTGACTAACAAGGAGTTTTTCAAGAAATAACTCTTAAGCTTTACTTATAATTAGACTTAGTTTCATGATTACTGGAAGTGTCAGCATTAAGATCAAGGGCTTGGCTTATTGGCCTGTTTTCTTTTATTAGGCAATGCTTACATCATAGTAGGTAATTAAATGGTATTTCATTGTCCTTTTGATTTGAATTTCCCAAATGGTATTGATGTTCTACATCTTTTCATGTGTTTATTGACTGCTTATCTATTTTCTTTAGAGAAAAATATATTCAAAGTTTGTCTACATTTTATTTGGGTTGTTTTCTTTTTGTTGTCATGTTATAGGATTTCCTTATATATTCTGGATAATAAACCCTTATCTAAAACATAATTTCCAAATATTTTCTACTATTTTTCAGCTTTTGTTACTTTCATGATAAAGTACTTTGATACACAAAAGTTTTTAATTTTGATGAAGTTCCATTTATCTATTTTTTTTTTGTTCAAGGCTTTTGGGGTAAATGCTAAGTGAGTATTGCCTAGCAGAAGATCCTACAGAGGTTTACCTTTATTTCCCTCTAGGAGTTTGTCTTAATTTACTGGCTGCTAAAACAATATGAATCAGCTTGGTATCAGCAACAGGAATTCATTTATTCACAGGGTTGGGACTAGCAGAAATAAAAAATCTAGGCACCAGAAAGTTGATTCTTTTTCCCCAAGCACCATTGTGTTCTGGGCCTGGCTGCCAGTGATCTTTCACCCTTGGCTTTTCTGTTACTTGGCAATGCACATGTGATGCAATTCTCCTTCCTATTCTGGGTTCCATTGATTTCCACCTTTGTCTATGGCTTTCTCTATATATTTGAATTTCATTCTGCTTATAAGGTACTGGAGTAATTGACTACAACCTAAATTTATTCAATTGACCACACCTTAATTAAAAATATCTTCAATAGGTCTTATTTAAAATTGAATGGATTAAGGCTAAGAACATGGCTATTCAGGTACATAAATCAATCCCCAACAGCCTTGTAATACTTTTTAAAATTTGAAGTGTTAGAACTCCAACTTCCTTCTTTTTGAAGGATATTTTAGCTATTTCTTCCTTTATCCTTCCATAGAAATTTGTTCATTGGCTTTTTCATTTCTGCTAAGATGTATATTAGAATATATGATAAAACTGCATTGAATCTGTAAATCGCTTTGGGTAGAATTGGCACCCTAAGAATATTTAGTCTTCAAATCCATGAACAATGAATATTCTTCCATTTATATAGGTTTTTTGTGTGTATTTCAACAGTTTTGCTGTTCTCTGTGTATAGGTTTATATTTGTCAGCCAAAAGGGGTGTTGATGCAAGGTATCAGAAATCTGTTGGCTATTATAAAGGGTATTTATTTGAGGTAGCAGCTTACAGTTACAAGGCCCTAAATAGTCCAACTTAAGATTACTTCCTCACCAAAGTCTGTTGCTACATGTTGAAACAAGATAGCAGGAGATGTTTGAGAGGGTTCAGCCTTCCTCTTTCCATTTAAGGCTCCATGGTTCCAGTTCCTTCTGGTCTCAGAGGTAGGCTGAAGGGCTCATTTCTTTCCAGGCCCAGCTGATCTGTTCTCTTCACAAAGCCAGCTGTAAAATATCAGGTGAATGGCTTATCTTTCTTCCTGGGGACACAGGATCCAAGTTGCCTCCTCTTCTAGGTCTGTGGGGCTCTCTCTTAACATGTGAATCTTATTCTATGTTCTCCTTGAGTGAGCATCCCTTTATGTAGCCCACAAGGAGGGTGGGGACTCAATCCTGCATGCCCTAATGATGTATTTGAATGAAAGCCCTAATCTTAACATAATCAAGTAAATGTAATACCTTTTAATTTAACACAATCAAAGGATATCACCCAGAGGAACAGACCAGTTTATAAACATAAACAATATCTCTTTTTGTATTTCATAAATAATATCAAAATGCCACAATATCCATTACAGCCTTCATTAAATTTAATCACCGTTATTTTTTACATTTTTTCTAGTATATGGAATTTTATTATTGATTTCCTTTTAAAACTGTTCTTTGATGTATATAAACATGACTGATTTTTTGTTTATATTATATCCTTTACTTTACTGAATAATTTATAAGCTCTTGGCTTTGTAGTGGATTTTTAAAATTTTCTATTTATCAATGTTGAGTTTGTGCATTGCGAGAATAATAATTCTATAGTAGAATAATAATATGTCTACTTTAGTCCATTATTTATTCTCCAATCTTGAGGACCTTATGATGATAATGCCCAGTCTGCTTCTAATTGACAGGGAGCTTTTATTCCATGGGGCAAATGGGTGGAACAATCTTGCTTGCAGTTGCAGACACTCTCTGTTCCATGGAATAGGCATTGTCCATCATCATCTCCTTGTTCGTTGTCCTAGGTGAGTCCATTGAACTGGAGTGCAGGTTCTGCAACTCTGCTGAAATTCCGAGCTCAACTGGCACATGGGCGGATCAAAGATTTAAGTATCTGGGATATATATTTACCAGGTATAGTAAATATATTTACTATATATTTATAGTAAAAGGAGCAGAAGAGCAAGGTATAAAGAAACATTTTATAAAAGAGTCTAACTCTATTACACTGGGAAGCATAAATTTCAAAGTAAGGCCCACTGATTGGGTGCCAATTTCCTGAGCTGTCTGCCCTGAATTATAGTTTCTGAATGTGTCTGGAAACCTCAGGAGCCCCGCTATTTGAGGCACTCTTTGCTGTGGCATTCAATGAAAGTCTGCAGAGATGTGCATAAGCGTAAATTCTGGAATAACTTCCCAACTCACTTTGAAACCTTTTAGCCATAAAAACTCATTTGCATTTATCATTTTACCCTTTTGGTCAAGGTCTTTTTCCAGATGCATTGCTAGTTGGCACTTGGTAATAATCCCTCAGTGCCAGAGACTCATCTCTGGGAGTCATATCCCAAGCTGGGGGAAAGATACTGCATTTATATGCTGAGTTTGGCTTAGAGAGAGGCCACACTTGAGCAACAAGGAAGCTTTCAGGAGGTAACTCTTAGGCTGTAACAGAGAATTTTCTATATATAGGATCATGTCAATTGCAAAAAGGCAAATTTTTCTTATTCCCTTCCAATCTGATTTTGTTTTATTTCTTTTTCTTGCCTTTTTACTCACTATAAATGACAATATAATGTTTAATATTTGTATTAGTGGGCACCTTTGTTTGTCTATGAATAGGAAGTTAGCTGTGGGGTTTTCATATATGACCTATCATTTGAGTTAATTACAAGAAGGATTTTACAAATGAATTTTCCATATCAATTTAGATGGTCATGATTTTATTTTTTTGAATTCATTTATTTAATATAGTTTATTATATTTATTGATTTTCTTCTGTTGAATCACCATGGCATACTTGGGATATATCTCAATTGATCATGGTGCATAATTCTTTTAACATGAAGTTGGATTCTGTTTGCTAGAGTTTTCTTGAGTACTTTGCATCAATATTCATGGGGTATATTGGTCCCTAATTTTACCTTTAGCTGAGTTTGCTATTAGAGAGATGCTCACTCTTTAGAATACAATGGTTAGCAAGTATTCCCTCTGATTAATTTTTTTGGAGGAATATGAGCAGGATTGATGTTTGTTAATGTTTGGTGAAATTCTCCAGTAAACCCACCTATCTGTTCATGATTTTCTTAGTCTGGAACTTTGATTATTGATTTAATCTTTTTAGTTGTTTTTGGTCTTTTGAATTCTTTTATATAAAGGATGTTTACTTGGAGTAAATGCTTACAGTTCCAAGGCCATGAAAGTCCAATTCAAGGCACCATAAGAGGTGCTTTCTCACATAAGTCAGGTGCCATATGTTTAAGCAAGAAGGCAGGTGATGTCTGCCTGGTCTCTGCCTTTCCCTTCTAGCTGTACCATCTCCCAGAGCTCAGTTGAGGGTAACCAGGCATAGGCTTTGTCTCTTACTTATTCTCTTCTTTCAGGAATGTCTGCTTCACTTTCTTCCTAAATTCAACTGCAAGCTTTCAGGCAAATTGTTCAACTCTCCCACTCGCTCTGCTGGTTGAGCCTCTCCTATCTGTTATGTGTCAGATAAAAAATGCTAGAGCTTTTATTTTCTCCTTTTTCTTCATATTTTTCAGACCCTACAATAGGGTGGAGGAGACTCAAACTGAGTCACTTCTCACTGACCTAGTCCAATTGAAATATTGCTCACACCCACAGGAGTGGACCAGCTCACAATAATAATCTCTCTTTTTTTGGGATTCATGAATAATTTCAAACTGCCTCAGTTACTATTGACATGGAATATTTTTCCAACCTTTCACTTTCAAGCAACTCAATTAAACTTGAATCTCTTGTAAAAAGCTTATCGTTTTAACCATTGTGCCAATCTCTACCTTTTGATTCAGAGTTTAGTCCATTTCCATTTAAAGTAGTTATTAATAATGCACAACATTCTTTCACCATTTTTCATATATGAAATTTTAGTTTGATACATTTTGTTAGTTTTATCCTTTTTCCCTCAGTTCTTCCATTACTGTATATTTTCATATCTTTTTAATATTTTGTGTTGCAGTATTTTAATTCCTTTCTCATTTCCTGCTGTTTATTTTTTCAGATATTTTCTTTGTGCTTACTAATGGGCTTAAATAAAAGAGCCTACATCTATAAATATCTTCTTTGATTTGATACCAACTTAACTTTAATAATGCACAAACATCATTCCTATAACCCACCATCCCCTTACTTTGTTATTACACTTGTTACAAATTATATTTTTACATATTAAGTATACTAATCAATAGAATTTTCATTATTTCTTAAGCAAGTGCTTTGTAGAATCTATACAATAAAAAGTGGAGTTATATTGAAACTTATAATACAATATAATACTGGCATTTAAAATTACCCATGTTTACCTTTAACAGAAATGCTTATTCCATTATGCTACTTCAATCCTCTGTCTAATGCCCTTACTTTTCAATCAAAAGAAGTTCATGTAGCATTGCTTGTAGGACAGGTTTAACATTGATGATCTCCCACAGCTTTTGTTTTACTGTGAGTGTGTTAATCTTGCCCTCATTTATAAGACATTCTTGCCAGATATAAAATTCTGTGATGGAATTGTTTTCCTTCAGCACTTAAATATTTCACTCCGCCTCCTTCATGCCTCCATGATGTTTTGCTGAGAAATCAGCACTTAGTTTTATGGGACTTTTATATCACATATTGCTTTTTTCTTTCTGCCTTCAGAACTCTCTCCTTGCCTTGTACAGTTTTAGTGCATTGTATCTTGGCATGTTCTACTCGAGTTTATCCTGTTTGCTGTTCCTGGTCTTCATGAATATTTGTGCATCCATTTCAATAAACTAGAGAAGTTTTCTGCCATTATTTCTATGAATATACCTTCTACCTCTTTCTCTCATTATCGTCTAGAAACTCTGTAATGAATGTATTGGTATTCTTGAAGTTATTCCACATGTCTCTTAGGCACTGTTTATTTTTTCTCATTTTTTATTTTTCTCCAATTCAGTCTGAATGATCTGAATCGTTTCAAATATGCTACCTGTGATTTCTCTGATTCTTTCTGTTCTATATTAAAAATCTTGCCTTCTTTTGTATTGATTTCTGAAGTTTCATCTTGTTCCTTTGGATGGCCCATAATTTCTTGGGTCTTTGTATGTTTTGTAAACTTTTGATTCACAATGCATTTTAATATTTTAAATGTTTTATCTATGATATTTAGCCCTTGACCTGTGTTTTCCCTATGTTTTTATCCAGCTAGTTTTATGGAAAATACATCATAGAGTGTCAGAAGCTAAGAAAACAAACCAACAGTCAATGAAAAAATCACTTGATACTGTTTTTGAAAGTTGGCTCTGTGTTATTTGGTGCTCCCCATCAGAGTTTAGCTCTCCTATCAAGAATATCAACCTGAGGCAAAAGTGTGTGTTCTCCTTTTCTCAAAAATTTCTATTTACTGGAGTTATAATTTCTCTCTTACCACTGTGAAATAGAATTTCTTCCCTTCTGGGTGCTGTACTGTACGTCCTAAAGCCAGGAATCTTTTTCTTAGGCCACCTTGAATTGATAGTCTTTCACACTGCTTTAACTGTCGGCAATCTGTTTCTGAATGCAATAAGCTCTGGAAGAGCACAACAGAGACAAGGGTCCTTGGTCAGGATATCAGGCTGCCACTGAAACATTGGAACTAATGTGAATGCACTCTAGTATGCCTATACAGGTACTCTGCTCCCTCCAAAACAGAGACAGTGACACACAATAAGAGTTCAGGCTGACTCCACTCTGTGCCAGGACAGTAGAAGCCAGCTTGTGGTGCAAATTTAAAGTTGTATTTTCTTGATTCAAAAGTAACCCTGTTACTGCAATCAGTTAACTCATTTCTGGTATTTGGTGAAGATAGTTTAGGCTTTTCATGTAGTTTTTCAAATATTCTGTTGGTGAACAGACCCTGAAGTATATTATGCTGCATCTTGGTTGCCTAGAAGCAATCATAATAATATAAAGAGCACTAATAAAATTTTCTATTCAAATATATTCCCTAGAGAAGATACAAGCAATATAATGAAATGAATTGTGGTTAAAAACTCCAAAAGAGGGAATAACATTTAATATTAAATATCATATTAACCAAAATAAGCCAAGAGAGAGGAATCAGAATTTCAGAAATATATGATATGAAATGAAAATAGCACATTAATAATGATTTTAAATATGAGTGTACTAATTACGCCAATAAAATGGTCTGTAACTGACTCTCTTAAAAAAAGTAACATTCAACTATATAATGTTTGTATTTAATATATGAGGTATGAAGGTGGTGGAGAAGGGAGCTCTATGATTCAGTCTTTCCACCAAAAGAACAATTAAACAGGCATGAATTGCCTGAAACAGCTAGTTTGAAACTCCAAAGGCAAGATAAAACTGTATGGAATCCAGGGAAGATCAGAAATGAAGAGGTTTTTAAATTAAAGTCAAGAACAGTAAATTGATCCCTCTATGTGATGGCTGCTGGTTCACCATCCCCCACTCTCATGGCTGGCTCCAGTGTGGTCCAGCTAATGGCAAGCTCACTAGTGAAAAATAAGGGACATAAAAATCCTCTTCCCCATGACCAGGTGTCAGCATGGTTGATAACTATCATTGGTTTTGATTAAACTTCATAATACTGGAGCCTGGGTCTGAGGTCACCATTATTTCAACCTTCCCTGGACAAAGGGAGCAGCAACCATTGTTTCAGCCTGCGAGAACAAGGGTATCACCTGACTTGTTTTAAACTGCCCCAGAAAGTGGTGGTGGTGATGGAGAAATAAGGACACTGCACTTCCTCAGGGATATGGGAGACAGTAAGTTGAAGGGTTGAATATGCTCGACAGGCCAGGAAAGTTCATTTTGAGGAGTGATCAGAGAAGCTCTTGATGCCCTTCCTGATCCCCACCCCAGAAATCTTTGGAGATAGTCTGGGATCAAGTGGATAGTCTTCCACTTGGTGGAAACCTGGACCTATTTTGGGTTTTGGTTCTGGTGCCTCCTAAAAGAAGACAAGCAGACATGGTCTCTACGAAAAATCAGCTAGATACTGCCTTTGGCCACAGAGAGCTAGATGCCATTGGTATTGAAGACCACAATAGCTGAAATGAAAAATGCCCATGAGGGTTTCACTTCCTGTAGTAATGAGCTGGATGCCACACCCCTAAAACAAGCAGTTGCCACAAGCCATCAGATGCCACAGGCTGTGGGGAATAGATGTGGCTCAGGCCACTGGGTACTCACCTCTCATGTGGGAGGTCTCGGGTTTGGTTCCTGGTGCCTTCTAGAGAAGTCAAAAAAACAATGAGCAAACAGATGAGAGAACCATCTGGGTGAGGGGGGATAAATAAAGAAAAATAAAGTAAATAAATACATCTTTTAAAAAATGTGAAGGGCAAGGGGAGATTTCTAAAAGTTGCAAGACAAAAGCAATGTGTTACAATCAAAGGAGGACCAATTAGATTGAGTCCTGATTTCTTAATAGAAACCATGGAGGCAAAAATGGCAATTCGTTGAAATGCTTAATGCTGAAAGAAAACAACTGCCAGCCAAGAATTTTATGATTGGAAAGACTGTCTTTCAAAAATGAGGGAGAGATTAAGACATTCTCAGATAAAGAAAAGCTCAGGGAATTCATCACCATTAGCCCTGTCTTACAAGCAATGCTCAGGGGAGTTCCTCAGACTGAAAGGAAATAGTACTATATAGAGGTGCAAATCAGCATAAAGAAATAAAAGCCTGAAATAAAGGTAATCATTTGTGTAAATATAGCCACCAATATTATTTTAGGGTATTGTTTGTTATATAACACCATTCCTTACATCTTAGGTGATAAAATACAAATGAATAAAAAGTAATAGTAATTCTATCTTTTGGGTTTACCTTGTACACAGATATAAGTGTACAAGTTTTATACTTATAGCAAGTACAAAAAAAGGTTAGAAAAAGGGGTATCAGAAAAGTGCATGTGCATGCTATTGAAGTTTTTAGCATCAAACCAAATATGACTGTTATAAATGTAGGATGTAAAATTTTAACCCCATGGTAACAAGGAAAAAATGAAAATTATATCCAGATAGAAATGAAAAGACACTCAATATGGTAAAAAAGAAAAAAATCAAATATATATAAAGGTATTCACTAACAGAAGCAGGGAAAGATTAAGTATAAGACTTAACCAAAGTTAAATAGCAAAATGGTAGAAGAAAGTCCTGCATTATCAGCAATGACTTTAATTGTAAATAGGTTCAACTCTCCATTCAAAAGGCAGGATTTGGAAAATGGATATAAAAACATGACACAATGATGTGCTGTTTGCAAGAAGCACACTTTAATTTCATAAATAAAAGTTGAAAGATGAAAGTGAAAGGATAGAAAAAAATATAACATGCAAGTAGTAAACAAAAGATACCTTGGTGGCTATACTTGGTGGTTATAATATCAGATGAAATAGCCAAAAACAGTTCTCACTGATATGAACTAACGATATTGAGCAGAATCATGGTGGTAGAGTCTGGAAGAGAGTTTACCACAAGATAGAAGGGTAATAGAGAAAGATTGGTGAGCCATTGTTTAACCTGGGGAGAACCTATAATAAGATTGATGGTAAAAGTTTGGTAATAGATAGAGGTGATAATAGTGCATCAATATGAGTGTAATCAGATGGAGAGGCAATATGGCGTCAGTTTAGGAGGGCACTCGCTGATTAGCTCTCTGAGGAGGGCTGATTGTGGACAGGGTCTGTGCTGTGGGTGCACAGAGCAAGAAGCTTGGGACATGTAGCAGCAGGCAGATCGACGGTGTGGAGTGATTGGTAGATTTGTGAGTTTTAAGCCTGCCTGTGATAGTTAACACAGATGGCTGAGCCCCACCCACAGGGAAAAAGGCTGGTTTGAGCCACGAATCCTGCACCTGTGACTCGCGCTCCCGGTGTGAGGGAGCATTCTCAGAGAGAGAGAGGGAGGGTTCTGACAGAAGGTGGAGAGGGGTTTAACTTCTGTGGATTTGGCTGCCTGGAACCCCTCATAGCTTTGAGGAGCAGATAAGCTGGCTTGGAGCAGCACCAGGCTGAGGGGAGAGGCAAATCTGCTGAGGAAACCTTATTTACCCAGCAGCCTGCTGATACTGAGGCTTTGCTCCAGAGGGGGAGGACTGAGCCAATTATATTGCTCTGCACTGAGGAGCATCAGAGCTTCAGCTCCCCTGGGGAGGCCAGGAAGTGGGAAGGGCTTGATTAGTTTCCATGAGCCTATCTAGGGTCCCCTCAGTGAAGGGGTGGTCTAGCAGAGGAATTCTTTTGGGTCCCTTATATGGCCAAAAAACAAGAAAAAAAAAAAAGAAGACAGTCACTTTAAAAAATGAATTCATCTCTTTAATTTAGTTTAAAACCTAAAATCTGCCTCACAACCTGCAGACAGAACCCTGCAGGGAAATTGATTGATAAACACAAGCAGGCTGAGAGGAGCCACAAGAACCCTACAAGAATCACTTCCTCATTATCTTTGTTTGACTGCTTGCTTGTGTGGTTGTTTGGTTTTTCTCTGTTTATTT
This sequence comes from Cabassous unicinctus, assembly GCA_029593785.1. NCBI lineage: Eukaryota > Metazoa > Chordata > Mammalia > Cingulata > Chlamyphoridae > Cabassous > Cabassous unicinctus. The sequence continues at coordinate 3,067 of JAQZBX010069132.1, read as the reverse complement.
GTTGTCTCTTGCTTTTCTTTCCTCTTTCCTCCCCCCTTTATTTTTCCTTCATTTTATTTTAATTAGATGCAGCTAGCTTGCCTCTTCTTTGCTGTGCTTCTTCTTCAGTGATTTCCAGTTCCCTGTCTATATTGATTTTGTATCCCAAGCTACCTCTTATCTTTCCTTTATCTTTCTGCCTTCTGTTTCTGTTGTGGTTCTTAGACACCATGTTTTTTCATTAGCCCACAACTTAAGGGTGTCAATTTTGATTCTATCTATTTTGTTTTCTTCTTTTTTTAAATAAATATTAGGTTTTTCTTTTTAGCCCTTTCTTTACTCTTTCTCTCCCTCCACATCATTCTAGCCTTCTATATCATTATATATATATATCCCTCTATTTGGTTTCCCAGCCAATTATAGACACTCCACTTTTTTTCCTATTACTCTACACTGCCAACATGAGTTAAATATTCATTTCACTAAGTCTTATTTGGCCCCTCTTATAACTTTTATCAATATTACTATTATCCTTCTTCCTTTCTCACATCTTTCGATTCCTCTGGCACTAATCTTTTGCCTTCAAGGTAACACAGAAAGAAGCAAGGAAATAAAATAAGAAGAAAAAGTGTCAAAGAGAAAACTTAACACACACACAGAACCACCAGCTAAATAAAATTCTAGAGGAGAGAGAGAAGCTAATCAAATTAATAAACCCATCAAGATAAAATGATGACTAGAGGGCAACAAAAAATTACAAATCACACTGAGAAACAGGAAGACATGGAACAGTCCAATGAACAAACTAAAAACAAGGAATACATGCAGAACATTGAACAACTAATCAAAGCTTTCCAAACAAATATCATGAACCAACTTAATGAAGTGAAGGAAGACATTAAGGATATAAAGAAGACAGTGGGAGAATATACTGAAGAAATTGTAAACATACTCAAAAAGATAACGGATATGATGGTGATCAGTGGCACAATCCAAGAAATTAAAAAGACACTGGATTCACATAACAGCAGATTTGAACAGGCAGAAGAAAGAATTAATGATGTGGAAGACAGCTGAAATCAAACAAACAGTAGAACAGATAGACAAAAAAAAATAGAAAAAATCCAGCAGGGACTCAGGGATTTAACTGACAATACAAAAAGCACAAACATACACATTATGGGCATCCCATAAGGAGAATAGAAGGGAAAGGGAACAGAAGGAGTGTTGAAGGAAATAATGGCTGAAAAATTCCCAACCCTATTGAGAGAGATGGATGTGCAGATCCAGGAAGCAAAGCACACCCCAAACAGTATAAATCACAACAGGTCAACTTCAAGACATATACTTGTCAAAATGTCCAATGCTGAAGACAAAGAGAAAATACTCAAGGCAGCAAGAGAAAAGAGAACCATCACATACAAGGGAAGCACAATAAGATTAAGTGCTGATTTCTCATATGAAACCATGGAGGCAAGAAGACAGTGGTATGACAGTCGAAGTACTAAAAGACAAAAACTTCCAACCACTAATTCTCTATCCAGCAAAACTGGCATTCAAAAATTATGGAGAGTTCAAAGTATTCACAGATAAAAAGAAATTAAGAGAGTATGTCAATATGAAACCGGCACTTCTAGAAATACTAAAGGAATTTCTACAAGTTGAAAGGAAAAATCAAGGGAGAGAGAGTTGGAGGAGAGTTTAAAAACAACTAAAAAGACAAAAACAGAAACAAAACAATATATGACATACATTAACCCAAAGAAAATATGGCTGAAGTAAGAAATTCATTGCGAGTAATAACACTGTATGTTAATGGATTAAATTCACCACTCAAGAGACACAGATTGGCAGAATGGATAAAGAAATATGATCCATTTATATGCTGTCTACAAGAAACCCACCAGCAACGCAGGGATTCAAGGAGGCTGAAAGTGAAAGGCTGGAAACAATTTTACAAGCTAACAATAGCTAAAAAAAGGGCAGGAGGAACTACTCTAAAATCAGACAAAATGGACTTTAAATACAAAATTATTGCAAGAGACAAAGATGGACACTATATATTAGTAAAAGGGGTAATCTCTCAAAAAGAGAAAACAATCATTAACATTTATGCACCTATTCAGGGTGCCTCAAAATATGTGAGTAAACTCTTGAAAAACTAAGTGGAGAAATAAATGCCTCTACAATTAGAGTGGGGGAATTTAATACACCATTATCATCATTAGACAGAACATCTAGACAGAGAATCAATAAAGAAACAAAGGCTCTCAACAATATATTAGAGGACCTGGACTTAATAGACATATACAGAACAATACACCCAAATACAGCAGGATTTACATTCTTCTCAAGTGCACATGGATCATACTCCAAGATAGACCACATGCTAGGCCACAGAATAACTCTCAATGAATTCAGAAATATTGAGATTATACAAAGTAATTTCTCTGATGACAATGGAATGAAATTGGAAATAACTAAGGGCCAGAGAAACAGGTTAGGCACAAGGATATGGAAGTTAAACAACACACTCTGACGAACAGTGGGTCAGGGATGAAATCTCAAAAGAAATCAGTAACTACCTTGAAACTAATGAAAACGACAACACAACATATCAAAGCCTATGGGATGCAGCCAAAGCTGTCCTGAGAGGGAAGTTCATAGCCATAAATACATACATAAAAAAAAATAAAGAGCTAAAATTGAAGACCTAACTGCAAACTTGGAGGAATTGGAAAAACAACAACAAACTAAACCTAACGTAAGTAGAAAGAAGGAAATAACAAAGATTAGAGCAGAGCTAAATGAAATAGAGAATAAGAAAGCACTAGTAACAATAAACAATACCAAAAGCTGGTTCTTCGAGAATATCAATAAAATTGACAAACCGTTAGCCAGACTAACAAAGAAAAAGAGAGAACAGATGCAAATACACAAAATAAGGAATGAGCAAGGGGATATCACTACTGACCCCACAGAAATAAAGAGTATCATAAGAGGATACTTTGAAAAATTATATGCCAACAAGAATGATAATTTAGAGGAAATGGACAAGTTTCTAGAAATGCACAAACAGCCTACATTG
>JAQZBX010069131.1:0-15635 GCA_029593785.1 Cabassous unicinctus | reverse complement strand
CAGCATAATGTCCTCCAGATTCATCCATGTTGCCATATGCTTTACGACTTCATTTCTTCTTACAGCTGCATAATATTCCATCGTGTGAATAGACCACAGTTTGTTTATCCATTCATCTGTTGATGGACACCTGGGTTGCTTCCATCTTTTGGCAATGGTGAATAATGTTGCTATGAACATCGGTGTGCAGATGTCTGTTCGTGTCACTGCTCTCAGTTCTTCACAATCTCTTTTATCCCCACCTCCTCTCCCTCCAACTCCTCCTTCTTCTTTCCTTTTCTAGCTAATCTCCTTCACCCATTCATTCTACAAATATATATTGAGCATCACATATGTATCAGCCACCAATCTAGGCACTACAGACACAGAAGCAGACAAGATAGACATGGAGCTTCCATTCTAGTGGCGGAAGATAGACAAGACTCAAATAAACCAAGAAAGAGGAAAAACCCTATATCATGATTAGTGATGTGCAGAGACTTAAGCAGTAGTGGTGTGATGGTGACTGCTCTAAGCCGGATCTGAATGGTGAGGGAACAAGCTATATCAATATTAGAAGGAACAACCTTTATAAAGGCCCATAGTTGGGAATGAAGTTGGTGAATTTGAGGCATAAAAAGGCCAGTGTGGCTTGGGGAGAGCAATAACAGTTGGAGTTGAGCTTGGAGAGTAAGACAGAGCCTGCACCATTCATGCCTTCATAGACCACGAAAAAGAGTTTGGATTTTATTCCAAGTTCAAGGGGAAGCCACTTTACACTGGTGCCTTAGTTTCCTAGGGCTACCGTAACAAAGTACTACAGACTGGATGGCTTCAACTGTGGAAATCCATTGTCGCCCAGTTCTGGAGACTAGAAACTCAAAATCAAAGTGTTGGCAGGGCCAACTTCATTTGAAGTGTGTAGGCGAAAATCCTTCCCTGCCTCTTCTAGATTCCAGAGTTTGCCTGAAATTGTTGGCGTCCCTCCGTCTGCACATGGCCTTCACCATGTCCTTGTCTGCATCTCTTCTCCCCTTCTCATAAGGACACCAGTCATATTGGCTTGGGGTCCACCCTAATCCAGTTTGGCCTCCTCATAACTAATAATATCTTCAAAGACCCCGTTTCTAAATAAGGTCACATTCAAAGGATGAGAGGTTAGAACTTGAACATGTCTTTGGGGGGACAGAAGCCAACCCATAAGTGGCAAATGGCACATTTTTAAAAGTTCACTCTGGCTGCTGAGCGGGGAGTGGATGGTGTGTGTAGGACTCTACTGCAATGGACCAGGTGAGAGACGATGGTGGTTAGACGAGAGGAAAGGCTGTGGAGATTGTGAGGAAAAGACAGACCCAGCATGTGTTTTGGAGTTGGCAGAGTTTGTTTCTGGATTGTATGTTGGGGCGTGGGAGTATGGCGGTGGTCTGAAGTTGAGGGAAAGAATCAAGACTGCCTCTTAAATTTCGGTCTGCATGATTGAATGGATGTGGTGGCGTTTGCACAGCAGGGGAAGACCAGAGGGGGAACTGGTAAATAAGTGCTATAGGTCTGGGAGGACAGAGGAAAATATACATACGATAAATAACTGATATATGAGTGAATGAGTTCAGTTAAATATTTCAACTCCAGCTATTCACCATATTTGGATTAGATAATAGCACTGACTTAACACGGCATGATGTTCATCAGTGTTTTAACATCTCACCCACCATTGGCAGATGATTCTGGAGGTCAGTCATTTCTATATTTAGCTAATCGTGTCTCCTGGATTTTTATTCTAATTGTGAGCAGCTGCTGAGGTTGCCTCTTGAGAGCAGGGATTATGTTTTATTTGTCTTATCCCCAGCACCTTGTGCAATGTCGGGCATATAGCAGATGCTCACTAATAATTTATTAAATGAATGAATTGACCAACATCTAAAGAGTCCATGGAGACAGATTTCAGCTTTATCAAAACATTTTGTAACAATTGGGACATTAGAAAGTGCCAATCTGTCCTCTCCTAAATCTCAGGGTTTACCAATTAGAGATGGATAAGTGAAGAGACATGTGCATAAACGGATATCATTTAAAGGAATATATTATTTACGACAAAACAAAATGAAGTTTCAGACATTTCTATGGCTTTATTTGTCATCGTCTCTTTTCTTGACATTATGGGAAAAACATTTGGAGATTCCTACTAAAGAGCTCCCTGGGAACAAAATGAGGTTCTGAATGTCCAAAGCTCAGGTTTCCAAACTGATTTCAAGTGGCTCAAATCCTCCCCTATAAAGTGAACAATCGGATTATTTTCTCCCTTCCACCCACCAACTTCATGGAGACCTCGTTGTGAGGATTAACTAATAAATGACTGCCAAGCACTTCACCTGAGCAAGTGCTGTGTGTTGCATTATACCACCAATTTAAGCAACACCCCATTTGTCAAATGAAGGCTGCCTTATAATAATAAGCATTAAATCATTCTATAATACTAGAGTCCAGGTCATTTTGGTTGCAAGTTCTAAGGCTGAGTGAATGCACGAAGCAGCCTGATGCTGTGTGCAAGGCTTCGACTCCAAACCAGCTTTTGTCTCCATTTCAATGACCAGGGTCTAGGAAGATTTGTTTACTAATCTGTCACTTGCTGAGGTTTTCTGTGGTGATAAAGAATGTGACCAAACCCCCATAAACATTTTAGGAGGCAGGATAAGTACCCTTCCGGAAGTGACAGAAATTTAAGTTCCTTAACTATAGGTTTTTAACAGAAAGGAATAATGAGTAAATATTCCAGTATTGAAAACTTCCCCAGGAGCAGTCACAGTAGAATAGAAAGAAGATCACCTAGGCAAAGCAATCAGAATATACCCAGAACTCTGTGTGTGTGTGTGTGTGTGTGTGTGTGTGTGTGTGTGTATAACGTCTGCAGTTTTGACTTATTTTCCACAAAGCAAACAAAACTCTCCTCTGACTTAGAGAACAGATACAAAAACAGACTAACTGGGCAATTTGGGAAATACTTTTTGCAGAGAAGGGAGGGAGAAAAGCAGAAATTAACTTGTTTTCCCTCACAGGAAAATAAAACAAACTCTTTCCACGTAGCAATGTCTTTATGATTCTGTCTTCCAACAAACCCCCAAACATAGATAAAGTGCTTCGAGTGCCAATTTGAATTTGGCAGGCAAGTTGGGCTGCAAATGATCTAATTTATCTCAATTCAAATCAACTTAGCAAATTTGGAAGATGTTCCATGAAAATAGGTAACATGGGAGTCATAAACACATGAATTTTCAGGTCTTTAAGCAAAAGTGACTTCCTAGGACAAACTTCTTCCTGTTATCCTTCCAGTACACAGCGCACATGGAAACCAAGGAGACGGACAGGCTACTGGGTCAAAAGCTTTTCTATTTAAATGCTTGGCTCAAAAATAAGAATTACAAACCACCTGCCTTCTTTTCAGAAGGAAGGAAACTTTCAAAAGGCTACAATCTAGCTGAAACCCTAGGAAGAAGTGGGAGTACAAAGAGAGGCCTCAGTGGGAGAACATGGCAATTATTCAATAATTATTGGCAGTGAATAAAACGCATGAAATACAGGTGTAAATTATAACGCAAGAATGCCATCATATTCTACTGGCAGTGCCTCCTCAGTCCTGGAAAGAGCACCCCCACGGGTTCCTTTTCCAAACCCTTCACTTTGCTAGTGGAGCTTTAGAAGGTGGCAGACTGTGGGTTTGTAAAAGTCACAGCAAATTTTCTAAGAGGATTGTGGCTCAGTGGCCTAACAACGTGGAACTTCCACTTCTTTTTTCTGAGTTTGGCAATATTAGTATAGAACATAAACTATAAATTGATGATCAGTTCCTTGACTTAAAAACAATAACAACAGCAACAAAAAACACAGTGGCATGAAAAGAAAACTGAATCAATAAATGAGGCCTTTAGGTACCTGGCAAATCTGTCTTCTTATTTTGATGGCAAATAGGGCCACTGAAAGCAAGTGATTCGTGTTATCCTGTGCCCTACGTCTGTACATTGCTTTGTAGTTCACAAAGTGCTTTTGTGTCTGTTTTCTCATTTGACTCTCACAGCAACTCTGTTTTAGGCAGGAATTCGTAAATGATAATGAGTATTTAAGGTCCCTACAATAGGCTTGGCACATAGTTGGTACCCTATAAAGGGAGACCACTGGGATGCAGAGAGGTTAAGTGAGTTTCCCAAGGTCACAGATTCTTTTAGTGCCCAAACCGCATCCCCAATCCAGATCATCTGATTCCAAGAGCAAATCACTTGGCACTGCCTCACGCTGGCTTTCTGGGCTCTCAGGGCACCCAAAGAGATAACCCGAAAACGCCCACTGGCGTGACAGCCTCCATTACCTCCCTCCGTGGAAGCTGTTAATTGGTAGTAATGTCAAAGGATTTACGTATCACCCCCTTATTTCATCTTTCTGCCCTGTGATAGAGGTGATGACGAGCTGAAAAATGAACCCTCGGAAAGGGAGAGGGAAGCTCACCCCCCTGGCTCATTAATCGATCCTGCCTTACTGACAATTTGCACAAAAAGATTCAAGATTTTTTTCCGCACTCGTCTCTCAGTTGTACCACCCTGAACGAGCACTGCGTTGACCTGATGTGTGCGTGGTGGAAACGTTCTGTCTCGCAGTCCTCAGCATCTCGGTACCCACCCTGCACAAAATGAGGCTGGGATTTGGGAAACATGGCATTAATTTTATCAGTACATATAAGTGGGAAAACCTCAGGATTCAGAGGGGATTTCTTTATCTGAATAGCCCTGGTGCTCTCTAAGTGTGTCCCCAGGGAGATCACTACCTATGGATGACCCCTTCATCTATCTGTCCCACCTAGGCATCGATCTTATGGGCTCCGGATTCCAACCCCATCTCCATTTGGATGCCTCACAGGCACTTCAAAATCAACATCATAAAGGAAATTCATCTTTCCACCCAAAATGGCTCTATCTCATTACTTGTGTTTTGAAGAACAACCCAATACTCACCAGCTATCCCAGATGAAACCCAGGAGGACAGAGAAGGATGTAAGTGGGTAGAAGAGATCCAAATGCTACTGAGGAGACCAGCCCATCCTTGCTCCACTGGCAGGATGGAGAGAACCTAACATCACATGAGCTCCTTCTCGCACCCTCCTCCTGCCTTCTCTGCCCTCCTTAACCATGCAAACTGCCGAGAACAGCACTTGCCAGAACTCATCAGCCACCTCTCCCTAAGACAGGGGTCACCAAACTGGGGCCCACTGCCTGATTTGGTAAATAAAAGCCTCATCCGTTTATTTATATTTTGCCCACAAAGGCGAAAGTATTTGCTACGTGGCCTTGGCAGAAGAAGACTGTTGACTTCTGGCCTAAGAGAGCATCAGGATTAAGCCCATGGTTCTCTACATCCCTTTTACCTTAGTTTCCCTAAAGAGCCCACACCTCCCAGAACACTAGCCCCACAATGGCTCTGGGAAGCGGAAAGGCTTTTCTGTCCCAAGCCCCTATTCCTCCCTAAGCCCCCAAACCTTACATCTGTGATCTCTGGAACTCACAGCATATCGTCAGCAAAATCCTCTAAATTGTCAGCCTCCATGATCCTCTCATCCTCCTGCTAACACAGAAATCTGGCTGTCCCTTGAGGCCACAACTTTCCCTGGTAGCTCTTTCAAATGATGGCTGTTTTCCTTCCCACCAGCCCATGTAGCACTGTGCCTCGAGGTGGGACAGGTACCCTCCTCGCTCTTGATTTCCACATCCAGATCCTTGTACCCTCCGGTTCTTCTCCCCACCTTGCCCATAAATACTCCCCTGATATAACCTGATATCCCATTTTTTAGAATCACTTTTTGCCATCCTTCCAATCTTTTGCCTTTACTAGTTGAAGAATTTATGCCCTGGTTTACCTGGAGTTACCCTACCACTGTTCCTGCTATCATTCCTTGTGTTTCTAATATTTATATGGATACTTTGCCCAACACCTTGTCCTTGCCTCCAAGTGATTTCAACTTCCATTGCACCTTAGCTATCTAATACCCTGGCATGTCTTGGTTCCAATACATACATCTCTTCCCAAATCTTCGTTTTCGGCATTACACTATGATCACTTTCTCCTATTTTTCTAATTTGCTTATTCTAATTAAGTATCCCCCACGCCAATGTGTTTTGTTGTTGTTCTTGTTTGTTTGTTTGTTTTTACCCCACTGGGACACTCTATCCTTTGACTCTTCCACTTTTCACTGTCCCCATGTCCTCACTCACCTCTTTCACCCAACTAAGCTTCCATAGTCCATATTTATAATTGCCCCCTTGCATCCACCCTCAAATCCCTTTTCCCCTTCCTTCTGCATCGTGTTTGCTTTCAAAACTCCAACCCTGATTAAATCCAACTTTTCACCTTCTCCATTACTGCTCCCAAGCAGCTGATCATAGCTGAGAAAAAAACATGTACACAAGCCTGCTGGCTTTAAATTAATGATTAGAGTCCGTGAGGGACTTTCAACATTGCCCAGGAAACCTACAGCGTTTCCCTAGTTAATTCATGTTCCGACCTTCTTAAATGATCATTTCACACTTTTTTCTCTCTTCCGTAATCACCAAAATCTCTCCTCACACTTAGGAATGGCCTGTTTCTTCTTCCATGAGGGAAATAGACGCAGTGTTCCCATCTCCCTGCATCTACCCCTCCCCTCTCGCTCCACTTTCCTTTCTGTTAAAGGAAAAACTGTCTCTGTTCCTCCCAAGGATCAACCCCTCCACTTGTGCACTGGGTCCTATTGCCTTCTTTCCCAACAACAAACTGCTTCTTTAACACCTTCCCATCCAGTACTACACATTTCCCTCTTTACTAGACTATTCCCATCAGCATACAGACTTGCTGAAATAGCTCCAGTGTGGAAAACATTAAGATAACAACAGCAGCGGAAAAACCCCCACCTCATTTGACCGCACACTGTCCTCTGGCCTCTTTTCTCTGATTCTCTTTGGAATAAAATGCCAAAGAATCACATCATATAAAGTGATCTTTTGCATTTTATATATTTTATGCATGATATTTCTGTAACCTTACAATTTCTCTATCAAAAAACCAAAATTGTTAATTAAAAAGGAAACTAGTGGTGCTTCGGAATCACCCAGAGAACCTAACGAATATCCATATGCCTTCCTAGACGCCACTAGAGTCTAGTTTAATAAGCCTGGGATAACATCTGGAAATCCGTATTTTTGTAAAAGTTTGTCAGGTCTTTCTGATATTCAGCTAACCACAGGTCTATATTAGCAGTAATAGAACTATAATGGAAGCCGCACTTGCAGTTTTTTTAAAACAAATCAATTTCGTTGATACATATTAATAAAGCATACAATTTATCCAAACTGTACAATCAATGGTATTTGGTTTAATCACATATTTGCGCATTCATCACTTCAATCATTATTAAAGCATTTTCATTATTTCAATAATAATAATAAAAACAAAAAACAGACAAACAAACAAGAAAATTTCTCACCTCTCAATCTCTCTGTTTCCCCTGCTGTACATAGCTACTATTTCTATTCTTGCACAATAAGTTATTCATTTATTAAGCAGTTTTACTGAGATATATTCACATACCATATGATCTATCCAAAGTGTATAGTCAATGACTTTTAGTATAATCACAATGTTGTACATTCATCATCTCAAAAATTTAAAACAATTTCATTACTCCAAAAAGAAAGACCCCACACCGCTTAGCATTCCTTCCTCAGTCCTACATAGCCACTAATAATCTAATTTCATCTATATAAATCGATTTATATTTACATTTTATATAAATGGAATCATACAATATGTAGTACTCTGTGTCTGCTCTACTTTGCTTAGTATAATGGGTTTTTTTTGTCTGATGTTAACATTTTGCAGTATTAAGCTACATCTTTTCAGCTTCAAAGAAAAAAACAGGCTTATATATGCAATTTTACCCATATTCATATTTCACATAATATATTCAGTTCATAATAGGGCAATCGTATAGTATTTGTCCTTTTGTGTCTGGCTTGCTTCACTCAACATAATGCCCTCTACATTCATCCATGTTGTCACATGCTTCACGACTTCATTTCTTCTCACTGTTGCATAATATTCCATCGTGTGTATACTCCACAATTTGTTTATCCATTCATCAATTGATGGACGCCTGGGTTGTTTCCAACTTTTGGCTATCGTAAATAATGCTGCTATGAACATCGGTGTGCAGATGTCTATTCAAGTCACTGCTCTCAGTTCTTCTGGGTATATACCTATCAATGGTATTACTCAGTCCCATGGCAAGTCTATATTCAACTTCCTTAGGAACTGCCAAACAGTCCTCCACAGTGTCTGTACCATTCTACATTCCCACCAACAGTGAATAAGCGTTCCTATCTCTCCACATCCTCTCCAACATTTACAGTTTTCCAACTTTTTAATAGCAGCCAATCTAATAGGTGTGAAATGATATCTCATTGAAGTTTTGAATTGCATTTCCCTAATCGCTAGTGATGTTGAATATTTTTTCATGTGATTCTTTGCCGATGTTGAATATTTTTTCATGTGATTCTTTGCCATTTGTATTTCTTCTTTGGCCAGTTGTCTTTTCAAGTCTTTTGCCCATTTTTTAATTGGATAGTTTGTCTTTTTATTGTTGAGTTGTACAATCTCCTTATATATCATGGATACTAAACCCTTATCAGATATGTGATTGCCAAATATTTTCTCCCACGGAGCCGGCTGCCTTTTCACCCTTTTGACAAGGTCCTTTGAGGTGTAAAAGTGTTGAATTTTGAGGAGGTCTCATTTATCTATTTTTTCTTTTGCTTCTTGTGCTTTGGGTGTAAGGTTTAAGAAACTACTGCCTACCACAAGATCTTGAAGATGTTTTCCTACATTTTCTTCTAGGAGTTTTATGGTTGTTGTTTTTATATTTAGGTTCTTGATCCATTTTGAGTTAATTTTTGTATAAGGTGTGAGATAGAGGTCTTCTTTCTTTTGGATGTGGATATCCAGTTTTCCTAGTATCATTTATTGAATTGACTGTTCTGGCCCAGCTAGGTGTGCTTGATAACCTTGTCAAAAATCACTTGACTGTAGATGTGGGGGTCAATTTCTGAGTTCTCGATTTGGTTCCATTGGTCAATCTGTATGTCCTTATGCTAGTACCATGATGTTTTTTGTTTGTTTGTTTGTTTGTTTTTTAACCACTGTAGCTAAGTAACATGCTTTAAAGTCAGGAAGTGAGAGTCCTCCAACTTTGTTCTTCTTTTTAAGACTTTTTTTTTTTCCTATTCGGTGCCCACATACGCAGTTTTAAATTTTCCAGTAGCCACATTTTAAAAAGTAAAAAGAAGGTGAATTTTAATATTATATTTTATTTAAACCAATGAACTATCTTACATTTCTTTTTTCATATTGTCGTCAAAATCCAGGTACTTTATATTTGTAGCTTATCTCAATTCACATGCCAATTTTTCATCAGAAATACTGGATCTGTATTTAGATGTCATAAAATTTACATTTGAAAAGTAGATTCATATACCCAAATCGTCTGGAACATACTGAAAAGTTTTCCAAAAACTGAATCACATATCAGTTTTTTGATGTAAACTTAAAGCAATTAAAATTAAAATCTCATTTCCTTGGTAGCACCAGCCACATTTCAAGTGTCCAACAGCCACTTGCCAGGGCGCCACATCACATGAGAATTGCACATTCCTGAAATTTGTAATGGTGGTAGATAGAGCTTTGGCAAAATTTCTTTAAAAGACTACATGTAAAGAAAGTAAAAAGTATAGATTTTTTTTTTTAAATTGTAAGTCAAATAAATCAACCCTCCAAATTTTCCCAATGCACTGAGAATAAAATTCCAAGTCATTCCCATGGTTGATAGGCCTTACATGCTCTGATCTCTATTTGTCCTCATATCTTACTCCTTCCCAGTCACACGCCCTCTCTGCTTACCTGGCCTTATTTCTCTTCACAGCAATCAGTACTTTACAGTGGTGGGCTGAACAATGGCCCCCCAAAGATGCCTGCATCCCAATCACCAGAACCTGCGAGAATACTCCCGTTTATGGCAAAAGGGTCTGGAGAAGTGATTAAATTAAGGATCCTCACATGGGGAGGGCAGCCTGGCTTATCCAGGTGGGCCCCAATGTAATCACAAGCGTCTTTATAAAAGGGAGGCATGTGGCTCAGCGTCTGGGAGAGAGGAGGTGAAGATAGACGCGGAGGTGGGAGTGGTGCGGTCGCTGGGAGGGGGCTCCAGAAGCTGCGAGAGGTAAGGAACGGGTTCTCCCCTGTAGTTCCGAGAAGTAATCCAGCCTTGCCGACACGTAAACCGGTAAGGTCCATTTTCAGACATCTTACCTCTAGAGCTGTAAGATGATAAATCTGCGGCATTTTCAGCTACTAAATCTTGGTAACTTGTTAAAGTAGCAATAGGAACCTAATACGCTGACACTATTTTGTTTCTTTAGCTGCTTATCTGTCTCCTTATAATGGAATGTAAGGTCCGGGAAGTGAGAGGCTTTCTCTCTTTCTCTGCCATATGCCCCACACTGGGAACAGGCTGGTACATAGGAGGTGCTCAGTAAACACCCGAGTTGCGAATGCATACACGTTTTTAGAAAAGCGAATGAGAACTGGCTTCCTCCCCGGCTGAAGCGTGTCCTTCATGCTTCCTTTTTGCTCTGTGGCACTGCTCTCTGGGACAAAAGACAGTCCCCAGCCCAAGGTCTTCCTTTAATCTCTGCATTTCCATGGTGTTCTGTCTCCAAGAGCAAGTGCTGACCTCTCTCCAGCACCCTGATTATCTGTCTCAGTGGGTCATGTTCAGAATATTAAATTAAGGAATTCATTTTGCTTTTTTGGAAAATTATTTTTTCCTGTACACTGCATGATAAATGAAAAGACAGATTGGCAGGAAGGACACTAACTGAAAATTAAGGGAGCCTTAAACTCACTTAAACCCATTTATTGTCTGTATCTGACTAGAATATAAGCTCATGAGAGTCCAGACTCTCTCACTGGCTGCTTCATCCTCAGGGCAAGAAGCATGCCTGGCACTTAAGAGGTTCTCAGTCAGAAGTTTAGAGAATGCACGTGTTTCCTACCCCTTAGTGCCGGCAGTCACCATATCCTACTGATTCTTAGCATGTTTAAATCTGCCGTCTTCCCTGCATCTCCATTGCTCTTGCCTTAGTTGAGGGCCTTACCCACTCCTGCTGGGATGACTGCAGTATTCTCTACATTCTAGAGTTTTCTCAAATCTGATCACATTAACCTCCTCTGCCCTTCTAAAAACCTCTTCATTGGCTTCTCTGTTGCCCACAGGACGGAATCCACTGCCCTTGAAACAATGTTAATGATGGTCCACATCCTGCCTCTGACCCTACAGCCTCTTGTCTCCCATGTGCTCCTTCAGTCCCCTCTGCCCCATCACAGTGAGGCTGCAATGCCCCAACCCAGGCTGTTTTGTGTCTCTGTGCCGTTGCTTAGTCTTCGTCTTTTGTCTGTCGTCTTGTTGCTGCATAACAAACCACCCCCAAATTTAGTGCCTAAAACAACAATCAAAAACCTCTTGGTAGGGACTGCCGCCTCAGCCGGGTGGCTCTTGCGTTCTCTCCTGTGGTTGTAGTCAGGTAGTGGATGGGGCTGGAGTCCTCGCCAAGGGTTCCTCACATGTGGTGGTCATTGCTGGCTGTTGCCTGGGAGCTCAGCTGGGTGCCATGAGCCAAAGAACCATTGGTTCCTCTCCACACAGGCCTCTTGTGACCTGGACCTCCCAAGAGCAAGCATCCCGAACAGATTGGAAGTGGCATGGCTTTTTCTAACCGAACCTCAGAAGTCACACATTGTACCATGTTCTATCATTTAGAAGTGAGTCACTAAGCCAAGCCCATATTCAAGGTAAGACTAGACGTCACCTCTTGATATGAGGAGTATATTCAAGGAGGAAAGCAGTTGATGGTGGCCATCTCTGAAGACCAGCTACCAAGATCTGGATCATCTTCTCTTCCGTTCTACTCATGCTAACCTCATTCACTTACAGACACACCACCCACCTCTACAGACACGATTCGTCTCTGGCCCCCATGCCACCTTTGTGGGCCCACTTCCCCCACTGTGGGCTTCTCTCTTGGTGCCTGTAACATGTTATTTAATCTACTCTTACACTTCTGCATCTCCTACTAAACATTAAGACCTGAGTCTGTTTTCTCATCAGTGCCAGCTACAAGGTAGGCCCTCAAACATAAGTTGAATGGAGGGAAAATTGTTTTCAAGGATTAAATTAACTGGAAATATGCTTTGCACAATTGGTATTTGAAAGAATGGAATCCAAATGGAGATGCTAAATGACTCATAGGTAGCTGGGTCTCCCAGTATTTTGATGGGACTTCATAGAATCCTGAGCATATTTAAGGAAAAAATTCTCGGGGTCAGGTGGTACTTTAAACTTATTTGAAGATGTCAAGGGCACAGCTGAAGAAAAGGAGAATTTTGAATGTAATTGCACTTTGCAGGTGCCCCTAGTCTGGAATCGCCTCTGGAGGTAGAAATAGCTTTAGCGCTCTTCTGGCTCGGTGAACTTATCTGTTTGTGGTGAGAGATCACAGGGTGCCAGGGAACCCCAGCTGACACCCCGAGTAGGAATTATCCCAAAAGTTTACCAGCTGATCAAGTGCATAATAAATTAAGAAAGCTCTTAGCCAAGAGTGATAAGAGAATCTAAAATACTTCTGTTCAGATTTAATTTTCCAAGCAATAAAGTTCTAGTATTAAAGCTGGTGGTACTCCTAAATTATTTTTTTAATCTTTTAAAAATTTCTTTGAATATCTCATTCCAATGACTAATCAGGAGCTGACACTCAAATTAGCAGGTGAGCTGAATTGTTCCCATCAGCATTACAAAGCCAACATTTTAAAGACTCAGTCCTTTTGGATTTAATGTTCCTAATTAGCTTTTTAAAAAAAGCACAAAGGTTAAATGCTGCTGCCTTCCTAGAATTCAAGTATTTAAAACCCCATTGCCAACCTGGAAACTTTCTCACAAAATTAAAGCAAGCAATTTGTACAGAACATCTAACATGTCTAGCAAAATCTGTTTATAGATGAACTAAACTGAGACTCATGACAAATCTTGCTATGATCTCCTTTTTTAATTCAACACTTGTGGGCATAAATAGTGTCTTCATAAACCCAGTTATAGGGTTTATTTCAAGCTGTTGGTAAGGTGTGAAAGTTATTTTATGAATGTCTGATTTTTTTTTTTTTTTTTTTAAGCTGGAGTTCTAACCTGGACTAAAGAGTTGCTGACTCTTTGTAGCAGTGGTTAGGGAAGCTGGGAACAGTTGAATGGAGAAGGGCAGGTTCAGGAACGTAATGACTCTTATATTTCTTTAATAAAACTGTACTACATAGGTGCAATTAATTTGACTCGCTAAATTTTAAATATTTTTACCCATCAAATCTATTCATCTTTTCCTGACTACTTTTATGACTTCATACTTAGAAAGCTTTTCCAAACCCAGATTTTAGAAAAGTATATCCAAATCTTTTTTTTTTCCTTCAAAAATTTTTTTAATCTAAAGGTTAGGCTGTAGGTGAATGTTTTCCCAAACTGTCAATTTCACCAAAATCATTTATAGTGACTGTCTTATTCCTTGTCCTATAAGCCTGCGGTTCTATTGTCTTGTCTATGTCTTCTAGAAACACATTTTTTAAAAAGTTACTACTGTATTTCTGAATATTTTTAAATATCTAGTAAAGAAAGACCTGCTTTACCATTTTCATCATTTCTTGGCTAGTCTTTTATTTCCAGATTAAATTTAGAATCACTGCTGTCAAGTTAAAATTATTTTTGTTTTAATTGAAATTGCATTTAAGCTAGGTTATTTTGGAAGGAATTGCTGTTGTATCCTTTTTAGTTTAGTATGCCTCTCTGGTAAGATTCTTTGAGATCTTTAAATCTTTTAGCTTCATTCATATTGGTGTTGCATATTCCTTGGTAAGGTAACTAGATATTTTATCTCTGATTTATGAATTTCCTGCCATCATTAATTTGGGACATCTGTGCTTTTAATCTCAGATATCAATTTTGTTAATCTGATTTTACTACATAAATAGTAACAATTGCATGTAAGTTTCTTTTCCAATAACTCTTGTGTTAGAACTTTTAATACAATACTTTATTTTGTTCATTGCTATGCTCACAGTGCCAAGAAAAATGTATGAATTTAATATACTTTCAGATGAATAAATGGATTTTGATTATAATAGGCATCCTTGCATTATTCTGACTTAAAAATGCTAATAAAATTTTACTATTGAATATATTACCTTTTGGTTTCAGATAGGCATTCATCATTCTAGAAAAATCTATTCCTAATTTTTAAGGATCTTAAAATTAATAGGAGTAAGATTTTTTTTTTAATCAAGTGCCTCTTCAGTATATACCTAGACCATCCTATAATTTCTATCTAAATGTAATACATTAAATTACCGGTGATAAATTATGCTTGGTAATGGTAGATTATGACTTTAGTGTTGAGTTCAATATAGTCCTTTCTTTGTAAGTTTCTCACAGGAAGTTTCATACTAGCTTGGAAGGTGTGAAGTTCAAACATGTGCCGCGCCGTTGAGCTCACTGCACTCCCCATGGGGGTGACATTCCTGGAAGTGATGAAATGGACACCAGAGGATACAATATTAGCACAGTCCCTCAGAAGATGGGGTCCTGGGACAGGACACTGGAGGTCAAGCCTCACTTTGTTCACATTCTCTGAAGCTGACTGGCATGTATCTTCCAGCTATCTCACATAACCTAGTTGGACAATCTCCACATGCTACAGTAATGACTGATGCTTATTAAGTCAAAGTACTTCCACCAATCCCTAATTGCTCTTTTCCATAAGCTATCATATCCTGCATTTTGAAATTCAAGGCAGTGTGTCTCGTTGAAAGTGCCAGCAGATTGTTTGCATACACTTTTTCTGGGTATTTTGAATCAAGTTCACTTACCAGAAGCCAGAATAACCTGTGAAGAGCAAAATGAAACACATGCAAAAGACAACACAGGGTAACCCGAGAAGAGGTCTAGCTGGCTAATTAACTGGTGGCGTCCCAATACTCTGACCAAGAAGAAAATACAATCTACCATGAAAGTTCTTGTTCTCTCAAAGCTCGGCATGGGGAAAAGCATCTCTTTTGAAAATGTTTCATATTTTATGTGACAAATTAGTGCTGCTTGTGACAGCATTAAGCACAATATACACACTTCAGGACATATCCCAAAGACAAAGGACTCAACTTTCTATAATAGCAAATTATCTATATGAAATTACTGGATTTTGAAGTGGCCAAAATGGTGTTTGGATTGCTAAAGTTTCTCTTCAGTCGTATTGTGGGTGGGTTGTAAACACTTCTGACATCCTCGGTTTGCTAGGATGTACTTAAATTGACCTGACAATGTTAATGCCACATCCACTAGATATGGGGTTCAGTGTCTGGCATATTCTAGGTGCTAAAATATTTTTGGAATGCATGGAAATTCCTTGTACCAAATGACATGGCTGATTGAGTAAATGTGAAGAAAATGACCAATATTTTCTTAGCTACCTATTTGTGTAGCACTATGATTTTTGAAATAA
>JAQZBX010069130.1:0-15628 GCA_029593785.1 Cabassous unicinctus | reverse complement strand
ATATTTAATCTAAATTATACATATATTCTCAGGTCAGCAATGGAGCTTGACTTAGAAAAATTTTATGGCCCGTCTGCCATTCTAGTGTTTAGTTTACAGACTGTATCTTGTTTGCCAAAACAATAAAAAGTCTGCTTTATATAATCAACAAAAACAACAAGAATTTTCATGGTTGGACAAACTGGGAGATGGTTAATTGTAATCTGCTTTACAGTTACAACTGAGTAATTATAAAGGACTGGTGAAATACACTTCTCAGAAAGACTGCATAATGAAATCTGCAAATGTATACTTTCTCCCTTTAAAAGGTCAGAAATTCATTACATGGGGTGGAGACATTGCAGAGTCAATGTGAATAATAATGAAATCCAGAGATAATAATAAAGCCAAAGCAAATCTTATCATTTAAATAATGTAGATTGCATTTGATTCTACTAGGAAGCAAATTATATATATTTGACAGAAACGCATTTAATATGTGAAAGCATGTAAACCAAACTTCAAAGGTTAATAAAGTTTAATTCTGTAAAGTGCAAAGAAGCTATGTAAAAGCTTTATGGATTCCCCTTCTTGCCATCATAATGCAGCCATTTCCAAAATAATCAATATAATCTCAAATGCTTATAGAAAATATAGAATTATAAAAAAGAAAGTTGGAAATATATCAAGGGTCTCACTTTAATCAATGAATATTTACTCCATATCCCAACTCTGTACCTCAGTATGTTTTCTGGGGAGTCAAGGACATGCCTAGCAACCATCTCCCAGCCTTCTTTTCTATTGTGCACAGGTGTTTCAAAGCATTTCTGTCGTGCAGCCTCAGGGCGACGTTAGGACTAAACCTTAAACCCCAAGGGGAGAACAAGCAGTTCCAGCTGCTAATCAGGGCAAGGGCCCCTCTGGGCGGTATAAATACCCCACCCTGGGGCAGCACAGATTTGTCCTTCCTTTCCCACTCAAAGCTGAATGTGCATAGCTGCCATCCTCCAGCCCTGACCCAAGCTTCCCCCGGCAGATCCGCCACGATGGGATCTCTTCCCGTGCTCTTTTGGACCGTTTTGTGCTGCATAGTAATAAAGAAGTGATTTGCTGAAAGCTTCTGTTGTGCCTGAACCTGTGGTTCCTCAACTCATCATGTAGCAACTCATTGCACCATGTTTGTCTTAAGGCTGTTACCATTTAGCAATTTTTGCATTGTTCCTGGGCCTACACTTTTTCCTGATAAAGTACTAATCTAACAAAGAGTTACATATTCTTTCTTTTTTGGGGCTGAAAATAAAACAAGCAGACTTTAAAAAAAGGGGGTGGGGGGCGGAGTGCAGAGTAAGTTTATTGAGCTAAAGTTGCATTAGTGCAGGAGCAGCACCAAAAGAAGTTTCTGCTCAAAAGGTTGAGTTTGGGGAGCAGCTTATAAGGCTGCTTGAGACAAAGGGAAGGTTTAGGGGGAATGGGGAGGGATAAGGGGGACATGATTTATTTTTGGTACATGTTTTCCATGCTTTGCAACGCTATGGGGCTGTTTGAGCAGGACATCCTTGAGGCCCAGGTGATTAATCAGCAAGCAGTGTGTTGATGTACGTCCGGTTGTGGCTATCTGGTGAAGATCAGCAGGCCTTGCTGGTGTCAGCTTGAACTCTTTATTACAGTTCTTCCTCCAAGGCTGGGGAAAAGTTTTTTTTTAAATCAGCACAGCAAAGGATGATTGGTATGTCAGCTTGCTTCAGTTAACCTCTGTAGCAGTTTGATATTGTTTATGAATTCCAAAAATAGATATTGGATTATGTTTGTAAACTGGTCTGTTCCTCTGGGCTTATTAAATTGTGTTGGATTCAGAGGTTTCACTCTTAATTGATTAAATAATGATTAAGGCTTTGATTGGGCTATGTCAGTAGGACATTGAGTCCCCTCCTCCTTGGTGGGCAGGGATTCACAGAGAAAATGACATGGCAGAGGAGCTGGTTGGAGTTTTGAGCTGGAGTCCCAAGAAGTAAATACACAGAAAAGCAGATATGTGAAGAAAGAGAGAAGGCTTCGTTAGACATGACAGAGGCCCCGGGAAGAGAGACGAGCCGTTCGCCTGATAGTTTACAGCTGACCTTGTGGAGAGAGCAGAGCATCTGAGCCTAGATAGAAACAAGTTCTGAGGGAGAGAGGCGAGACTTATCCCAGCCTACAGCCGATATTGGAAGGAGCTGGGACCATCAGCCTTGAGAGGAAAAGGAAGCCTAAACCCTTGCAGACATTGGCAACAGACTTTGGTGAGGGAAGTAACTTATACTTTATGGCCTGGTAAATGTATGCTTCTACCCCAAATAAATATCCTTTATAAAAGCCAACAGATTTCTGGCATTTTCCACCAGCACCCCTTTGGCTAACTGATACAAACTCCATTTCTTCTTTATAACTCCCTGGATAAAATGGAAGCTTGAGCAAATCAAGGTGGTTAGTAAAATCATTTATCATTCCAATTTCACACTTTAAAAAAGGAGCACATTCATAAATGCAGAGGTTGATGCTAATCATGAAAAGAGAACATCTTTTACAGTTTAAAGTAGAAATAAATGCAAGTTATGGCAGTCAAGTAACAGTATTGGGAAATTAATATAGTGAATTTCAGTGCAAACAACTGTAGCCCTTTATTTTGCCCTCCTACTACCCATGTCAAATATTTGGGTATGAAGTGTTATGTGTGATCAAAACTTTGAAACTATTTTGTAATCCCCCAAATCTATATTACCCTACCCAAAATTCAGGTAATTTTAACTTTCATTTTGAATGATGTGTCTGAAAATTCCTAGAAGCACTTTTTTTTAACCTTCGTTATGTGATTTATAACAGTGGTGGTGGTAAAGTATTTGGCTCATGGGGGATTTCCTTTCTAATTTTGAAGTTGTTAATATAGACCCTAACTGCTGAGATATCCATTTCTCTTGAAGTCTCAACCTGCCTTTGCTCAACAACTAAAATATATTGAAGCTACAGTATAATTATTTTTATTCTGTATTTATAGCACAAAGAGAGTTCCTGGGAGTCCTCTGTGCCATCACCATTTAGGGATTTCAGTGGTTCTGTGTTGTTTTCCACGTGGCCATTATAAAAGAAAAGGAACTGAGTGAACTATAAAGGCAGTATTCTATTTAGGATGTTTGCCCTGCTTCTCTATTATATAAGAGAAGCAATAACTTTCCAATTATTTTGTAGGCTGTGCTTTGGGGAGAGTGCACATGAGAACTTTACTCTATCATTATGGGATAAAACTGTGAATTAAAACATGTTTCCCAAAATCAGTTTTACTTTGAAAGTTAGGCATACAAAGTAAATAATTACTTCACTTTGTAAAAATAATGATCATCTTTGGTCTATTAAGGACCAGGTATTTTATTTTATAGGTATTATTTCTGTTTTACAATAATATTGCAAGGTAGTTGAGGAAATGAGGATGAGAGAAATTGAATATGCTGGGACAAATTTTTTTTTTTTTTTTTTTTTTCTCCAAAGCCCAAACTCTTTTCCTGGCCCTGGGCCACTCCTAATGCTGGTGAAATTTTGAATTACAGATGCAGCTCCAGAATGTGTTTGATTTGTTCCTTTTACACTGATGCCTGGAAGAGGGAACTGTAGGGATTTTGCCAGTTGTGATTTAATAGGGACCTTTAACATTTTTCATCAATCTTACTTAATGTGTCAGCAGGGAATGGAAAGTTCTAATAGTTAGGCAACTAGTTAGACTCTAACTGGCCTAAAGAAATATAAAATAAGCTATGTATGTAATTTAAAATTGTCTTGTAACCATGTTAAAAAGTAAAAAAAAAAAAAGGTGAAATTAATTTTAATAATAAAAAATATTTAACCCCAAATATCCAAAGTAGTATCATTTTGACATAGAACTTTAATGACAGAATTTCATTCTTTTTCATACAGAGTCTTTGAAATCTGGTGTATAATTTATACTTACAGCACATCTCAATTTGGACTTCATAATATTTATAGTTGGGAAAAATTCACATACCCAAGTTGTTTCATCATTGTGTATGTGATTTTGTGTTTGAGTATCAATTTTCAATTTTCAATTAAAATTAATTAAAAATAATTAAATTAAAAATTCTATTTCTTGGTAGTTTCACTAGTTACTTTTTAAATGCTCAGTAGCCACATGAGGCTTGTGGCTACTCTACTGAACAGGAGAGAATAGACTACATTGGCAATAGTCTCTGGAAAGAAACTGCCTATATATAGCTCCTGCTTATCTCATTTACTGAGTAACCTTGTCTAAGTTACTTAGCCATCTCATCCTTCAGTTTCTACATATATAAAAGCAGAATAATACTATCCCCTGTCTCACTGGTTTCTTGGGAAGATTAAATGATCAGATACATGTAAGGTGCTTATAGTAGAGCTTGGTATGTAGTCAGTTATCAATAAACATCATCTATTCTTGTTTTTTGGTAAAATTTTGTCGAAAATGCTTTCTACTTTTCATATAGAGATTTTCCCAACAAATTGCTGATAAATTGTTGCCCGAGACCAGATTTATAGATAAAATCCCTTCAGTTGACTATTGATGGGCACAAAGTTTCCACTGCTTTTTTTGCCAGTCAAAATTGTGAATTTATGAAGTTTGAATTTGAATCCTTGTACTTTCAATGTTTTAAAATAAAATTTTATTGAAGTATATCATTCATACATGAACATACATAAACAACAAGTATATATAGTAAAAGTTGTGAACTTAAAAAACAAACATGCATGTCATCATACAGGACTGCCATACTTCACCCACCACCACCACCTTGCATTGTTGTGAAACATTTGTTACAAACTATGAAATAGCATCGTCAAAATATTACTAACTATAGCCCATATCTTAGGTTTGGTGTATTCCCCCCCAACCCACTTGATTATTAACACAGTGTGTTAGTCTTGTACATTTGTTAATGAGAGAATGTTCTCATGTTTGTCCTGTTAACCACAGTCCATCTTCCACCACTGAAGTCCCTGTATTTTACAGCCCCATATTTTGTACAATCCACTCAAGGTGGATACTCAGTGGCTCTCATTTCCATCACAGAGTTGTGCTGTCATCACCTCAGTCAAATTTAGAACGTTTTCATTGCTCCAAAAGGAAAAAATCTCATACTCTTTAAACCCCCATTGTTGTCCCTTAGTATTGAAATATCTTTCTGTCAAGCTGCAAAATAGTATATTACTGTTAACTATTATCCTTAAGTTACATTAATTGTAATTTTCCTTTGTATCACCATATTCTCAGCACTTTGTAAAGAAGAGCATTTTTTTTTTTTTTTTTAAACCAAGAGGTCCCAGGGATCGAATCTGGGTCCCTCCATAAGGGAGATGGATGCCCAACCATTTGAGCCACATCCATCCTCCAAGAAGAGCATTTTTATATTTATGCTATCAATTGCAATCTTCATTCACCACCAAAATTACTGTTATATATTCCCTAGATTAATCTTGTTTCCTTTCAATTGACTTTTATGTCCACAGACTACCCCTTTCAGCCATAATCACATTTATAAATCAGCAGTGTTAGTTATACTCAATATAATATGTTACTCAACTCTAATAATTTCCACGCTCTTGCAAGTACCTTATTAATAATACTATATACATGAAGTATCAGCTCCCATTCTCAGCCCACATGCTCTTACCTGGTAATCTACACTCTAGAGTTTACCTTTGTAAGTTTACTCATCGTATTTAGTTCATACTAGTGAAACCAAACAATATTGTCTTTTTGTGTCTGGCTTATTTCACCTAACATAATATCCTCTAGGTTCCTCCACATTGTCATATGCATACCGATTTCAATTCTTCTAACAGCTGAATAGTATTTCAATGTGTGTGCATATATATATATATATATACACATATACACATTACATTTTGTTTATCCATTCTTCCATTGAAGGACACTTGGACTGGTTCCATATTTTAGCAATTGTGAAAAATGCTGCTATGAACTTCTGTGTACAAATGTCAATTTATGTCCTTGCTTTCAGTTCTTCTGAATATATTCCTCCTAACAGTATTGCTGGATCATATGGCAGTTCTATAGTCAGCTACTTGAGGTACTCCCAAACTGCCTTCCACAGAGGTTGCACCATTCTACATTTGCACCAACAGTGAAGGAGTGTCCCTGTTTCTCCACATCTTTTCCAGCACTTGTAGTTTTCTGTGTTTTGTTTTGTTTTGTTTTAATAATGGCCATTCTGTAAGGTATGAAATGGTATCTTTGTAGTTTTGATCTACATTTTCCAAATAGTTAGTGATGGTGAGCATTTTTTCATGTACTTTTTAACCATTTCTATTTCCTCTTTGGAGAAGTGTCTATTCAAGTCTTTTGCCCATATTTTAAATGGTTTGCGTGTCTTGTTTTATCATTGCGTTTCATGGTCTCTTTATACAAAATAGATATCAAACCCTTGTCGGATATGTGGTTTCCAAATATTTTCTCCCATTGTGGAGACTGTCTTTTTACTTTCTTGATAAAGTATTTTGAAGAACAAAAGTGTTTAACTTTGAGGAAGTCCCATTTACATATTTTTCTTTCATTGCTTGTGCTTTGGGTATACTGTTCAAGAAACTACCACCTACTACAAGATCTTGAAAATGTTTCCTACATTTTCTTTTAGAGGTTATATAGTTGTAGCTTCAATTTGGCCCTGATCCATTTGAGTTAATTTTTGTGTAAGATGTGAGAAAGGGATCCTCTTTCTTTCTTTTGCATGTGGAAATCCAGTTATCCCAGGACCATTTTTTGAATAGACTGTTCTGACCCACCTGGGTAGGCTTGACAGCCTTGTCAAAAATCACTGTACCATAGATGTGAGGATCTATTTCTGACTTCTCGATTTGGCTCCATTGGTCAATATGTCTATCTTTATTCATTAGCTTTTTTCTTTCTTTTTTTTTTTTTTTTTCCACTATAGCTATGTAATATGCTTTAAAGTCAGGAAATGAGAGTCCTCCAACTTTGTTTTTTTTTTTTAAAGACATTTTTGACTATTCGGAGCCCCATGCCTGTCTAAAATAAATTTGATAATTGGCTTTTCCATATTACAAAAAAGGCTGTTGGGATTTTGATTGGGATTGTGTTGAACCTGTAAATCAATTTTGGTAGAATTGATATCTTGACTATATTTAGCCTTCCAATCCATGAACACAGAATGTCCTTCCATTTATTTAGGTCTTCTTTGGTTTCTTTTAACAATATTTTGTAGATTTCTGAATACAGTTCCTTTATGTCCTTGTTTAAGTCTTTTCCTAAATATGTGATTATTTTAGTTGCTATTATAAATGGATTTTTTTCAGAGTCCCTACTCAAATTGCTCATCAATGGTGTATAAAAATGCTACTAATGTTTGCATATTAATGTTGAATCCAATCACTTTGCTGAACTTGTCTAATAGCTTTAGTAACTTTGTTGTGGATTTTTCTGGATTTTCTAGATATAGGATCTTATCAGCAAATAGAGAAAGTTTTACTCCTTTCTTTCCTATTTGGGTGCCTTTTATTTCTTTACCTTGCCTAATTCCTTTAACTAGAACTTCTAGAAAAATATTGAGTAACAGTGGTGAGAGTTGACATCTTGTCTTGTTTCTGATCTCAGCAGGAAAGCTTTCATTTGTTCACCATTGAGTAAAATGCTAACTGTGGGTTTTTCATATATGCATTTTACCATGTTGAGAAAGCTTCCTTCTATTCCTGTATTTTGGAGTGGTTTTATCAAGAAAGAATGCTATATTTTGTCAAATACCTTTTCTGCATCTATCAAGAGGATCATGTGATTTTTCTTCTTATATTTATTGATTGGTTTATTATACTAACTAATTCTTTTGTGTTGAACCACCCTTGCACACCTGAGATATAACCCCCTTGGTTGTGGTCTATAATTCTTTTCATGTGCTTTTGGATTTGATTTGCAAGTATTTTGTTGAGGATTTTTGCATCTATATTCATTAGAGAAATTGATTTGTACTTTTATTTTATTTTCTAGTATCTTTATCTGATTTTGGAATTAGGGTGGTGTTGGCCTCATAGAATGAATTTGGTAGCATTCTTTCCTGTTCGATATTTTTGGAAGAGCTTGAGAAAGATTGGTAATAGATTGTCTTTGAATGACTGGTAGAATTCACCTGTGAAGCTATATTTTCCTGGACTTTTCGTCTTTGGGAGATTTTTAATGAGTTATTCAATCTCTTACTTATTGAAGTCCTCTAGTTCTTCTAGGGACAATGTAGGTTGTTCATGTGTTTCTGGGACTTTGTCCATTTTGTCTACATTGTTTAGTTTGCTGGCATACAGTTGCTCATAGTTTCCTCTTATGATCTCTCTTATGTCTGCAGGGTAATGTCCCCCCTCCCATTTCTGATTTTATTTATTTGCATCTTCTCTCTTCTTTGTCAGTCTAGCTAAGTGTTTGTTGATTTGTTGATCTTCTTGAAGAACCACCTTTTGCTTTTGGTTTTGTTGATTCTATTGTTTGTTTTTTGTTCTCAATTTCATTTATTTCTACTCTCATCTTTATTATTTCTTTCCTTCAGCTTGGTTTGAGATTAGTTTGCTGTTTTTTTCCTAGTTCCTCCAGATGTGCAATTAGGTCTTCTATTTCAGCTCTTTCTTCTCTTTAAATGTAAGCATTCTGGGCTATAAATTTCCCTCTCAGCACTACCTTTGTGGTATCTCATAGGTTTTGATATGTTGTGTTCTTGTTTTCATTCATCTCAAGATAGATACTGATTTTTTGTCCAATTTCTTCTTTGAACAACTGATTATTTAAAGTGTGTTATTTAATCTCCATATAATTGTGGATTTTCCCTTTTTCTACCCATTATTGATTTCTAGCCTCATTCTGTTATGATCAGAGAAAGTGTTTTGTATAATTTCAACCTTTTTAACTTTATTGAGATCTGTCTTGTGACCAAACATATGGCCTATCCTGGAGAAGGATCAATGAGCACTTCAAAATAATGTATATCCTGCTGTTTTGGGGTGTAATACTTTATAAATTTCTGTTAGTCCTAGTTCATTTATCACATTATTCAAGCTCTGTTTTTTATTTTTTCCTCTGTCTAGATGTTCTATCCAATGCTGGGAGTGGTGTATTGAAATATCCAACTATTATTGTAGATACATCTATTTCTCCCTTCAGTTTTGCCCATGCGTGCCTCAGGCATCTTAGGGCACCAAGGTTAGGTGCTTAAATATTTATTATAGTGTCTTTAGAGGGAGTGACAGTGAGAGCCATCACCTGAAAAAAACTTGCTAAACTCAGAAACTGGATGTACCATGTACCCCAAAATGACAAAATGAGAGATAGGATAGAAAAAGGAGAATTAGTTGAAACTGAAAAATAATAAGCCATTAAATTCCAATATCCCCTTCTCCAACATCACAACCCATTCCTAAAAGTCTTTAGTCAAACTTAGTATATGTAGGAGATGTAGGGGGAGGGGCGAGGGCAGTACGGAAGCTCCAAGCGCACTGCCCGAGAAAACCAGGGCGTAGACACTGTCTTGGCGCCAATGCCGCAACCAACCAGGGACGGATGCTTTCTTAGCTACCGCAGCCAATCTGCTGTTGACACCGGTAGCGACCTCTCCTTGCCACACGCCTCACCTCAAGATGGCGACAGCAGCTCGACCCCACCCCCTTCCTTTCGTACTCATTCCATACCTTATATAGGCATAAACCCATCCCTGCCAATCAGAATCCACCCAGTATGCCTTATCCATCCCCTGCCCCACTCAGCCTTCCCGCCCTGTATAAATATCAGAGCTCACCCAATAAACTCAGACTTGGAGTCCGACCTTGTCTCCGGAGTGTGCATTGTCTCCGTATCCATTACTCCCCGTCTTCTGGTAACCAAGAAGCGTCCGTCTCCCCACTCTCATCTGCGACCTGGAGACGCAGACCCCGGCTCTCAGCTCGCAGCGCCCGGGGACGCCTGAGCCCGGCGAGCTGCACTCCCCCGCCCCTTGTGCCCCGACTGTTGGGTCCCCAAGGGACCGCCCGGCGGTGGCGACCGGCGAAAACAGCCAACAAGTATATAATGATTTCAAATACCTGGAACAAGGTTTTTCTAGATCAGAGTCTAGAACTGAGAAGAGTTGGCTGTACTGTAGCACCTTCTTATCTGTGTCAAGCCTCCTAAAATGCTAACAATAACAATTGCTACAACCAAGTTTTTTGCTATATATTCTCCCTTTTGTTATATATTCTCTAGTAATCCAGGGTCAAGGAGACTCTGTGTGTGTGTGTGTGTGTGTGTAATAGGGGAAGTCCAAAATCAAGGCATCAGCAACACAATGTTTTCTTCACTAAGACTGGCATTCTGAGGCTGGCTGACAGTGATTCTTGGTCCTCATGTACATGGCAATGCACATGGTGATGTCTTCTTTTTCCTCTGAGTTCCACTGTCTGTTGGCCTCTTCCCATTGCTTACTCTATCTCTGTCTCTCTGAATTTCATTATACTTGTAAAGTATTCCAGTAATCTGTGTTAAAGCCCAACCTTATTCAATTGATTCAACTGAAGTAACGTCTTCAAGAGATCCTACTTACAATGGGTTCATACCCACTGGAATATGGACTGAGACCACAAATATGTCCAAACTAATGAAAACAATCCAGCACAGTTCACCCTCTGGACCCCCAAAGTATGTGCTCTTCGGACATGTTCTTCCCACATGCAAAATACATTAATTCCATCACAACATCATAAAAGCCTTAGGTCATTTTATAATATTTCAGAACCTAAGCTATAAAGTCTTACCAAAATAAGTAAACAGTGTGATCCATCCTAGGGTAAAAATCACTCTGTCTAATGGGCCTGTAAAACCCAGAAAAAAAATCTGCTTCCAAAATACAATAGTGGGATAGGCATAGGATAGATATATCCATTCCATAAAGGAGAAATTGGAAGGAATACAGGGTTCACAGATCCAAAACAAGTCCAAAACCCAGCAGAGCAAACTCCATTAGAAGTCAAGGTCTGAGAGCCATGTGTGGTTTGACGCCTTGTCCTCTGGGCTTGCTGGAGTAGCAGGTTCACCACTTACCAAATGCTTGTGTAGCAGCCATTTTCCCAAACACTAGGGTATAGATTCCACCATCTCTGAGCATTTGGATGGCAGCAATCTCCCTGAACAATGGGATGCAAGGCTCAACCTACTCAGGTGCCAGGAAGATGGCCTGATCCTTCCAAACACAGAAGTGAACCTGCCCTGTCCACATACGTACATAAGTGTGTTCTCTTGGCTTGAGACAATTTTCTTGGTCCAGACCTTTTCTTTCATGGTTCTGCTTATCAAGCCATTCTTCCTTCAATTTATCCCTTCTCTGTCCGTGTCAGTCCAGGCTGGCAGTAGTACTGCTCATATAAATTTTTCAACAAACTTAGTAGGCTTTGAGTACAGTTCAAACAGGTCCTAACTGTAAGACATAAGACCTGTCCACAGATTCTTCCTGAATAAAAGTATTTCCAATCTTGTTTTCCACTGAAATAGCTTAATAAATACATTTTCAGCCAAAATCTTTAAAGAGGGTATTCTGTGAAACCCTCTCATGGAGCCCTGTCTTCTGGGGACTCACTTCCCAAAAGCTCAGGGTGGTCTCTGATAGAATCACTTCTGGTCCTCTTCCAAAAGCATGCTAATTGGATAGGCTGAGGGTTTTCACAGTCAACAATTTCTAGTTCTGTTGTATTTAAGGGTTTAATTATCATACTAGTCCTTTTTTCTCATATTTTACTATAAGCTGCAAGGAAAAACGAGGCTGCACCTTTTGCACAAAGCTTGGAAATTTCCTTAGCTAAATATCCAAATTTATCACTTGCATGTTCTCCTTCCATCCAACATCAGAACATAATTTCTAAAGTTCTCTGCTGCTTTATAACAAGGATAACCTTTATTCTACTTTCCAAGAACACATTAATCCTTTCCTTGTAAGGCCTCGTTGGGAGTTCCTTTCCTGTTATATTTCCACTAACAGTCTCTTCAAAGCAATACAGGCATTTTCTATCAAACACCTCATGATTTTTCCAGGCTCTACCCCTCACCCTATTCTAAAGCCGTTTCCACATTTTTTGGTATTTTTAATAGCAGAAACTTATTTTCTAGGGCCTAAATCTGTCTCAGTGTTCTTAGTATAAAGAAGAGCTCTATAAAACAACAGCTTCCTGCCAAACTGAGAGCAATAGGTCAGACCAAAGCACGGTTTGGACAAGTCTAGCTTGATGCGTAAATGAGCATTTATTAGGGGGCTTACATAGGGTCCTCATTCTTGGTGGCAAGAAGAGAGACAACAGTTCAGAGCTTGATCATATGCACCTACTGAGAAGTTGGTGGGTCTTTTATCATGTTGCTATGTGCAAGTGAGGCATCAGAATGGCTCTAAAAGATTGCAGGATTTCACTCAAGATTAAAGGTACATACATACAAAGAAGTTTATCAAGGCATGTGGGGCTGTTCATGACTTCTACAGATGTTCATAGTGTTTATGCAAGAAGGGAAAGATCAAATAGTTTTACTGACTTTAAGATCTACTTATTCTCAGGCAATTGTTTCTTGAGGCATCTTTTGTGACTCACTGATCTTGCTCACAGTTTAATTTAAGGAGAGGGCTGTAAGAGTTAGGGGATGCTAAGGTACCTAGGTCACACTAACTTACCTAGTTTCCTAGTTGCTAAAACAAATACTATATAAGGATTGGCTTAAACAATGGAAATTTTATGTCTCATGGTTTTGAGGCTAAGAGAAGTCCAAAATTGAGGCATCAGCAAAGTGACATTTTCTACCAGAAGATAGCTGATCTTGGGCTGGCCTCCAGTAATCCTCGGCCATTGAAGTTTCTGTCATAAAGCAATGCACATAGCGTCATCTCCTTTCTCTTCTGGATTCTGTTGATCTCCAGCTTTTGGCTGTTCCCCGTGTTTTTTCTGACCATCTGACTTTTACTCTCCTTATAAAGGACTCCAGTAACATGGATTAGAACCCAACTTGAATCAGTGGGGCCACACGTTAGAAGTAATATCCTGAAGAGACCATATTTACAGTGGGTCTAAACCCACCAGAATGCAGACCGATATTAAGAACATGTCCTAAGTGGGGTACACAATTTAACCCACTACACATATATATAGAATTTAAAAACACTATAAATTAAGTTTTAAAATCCCCAGAAAAGAAAATCAGGATAAAACACTACAGCAGTTGAAAACAGTTTCTAAAACTCTGCTTTCATTTTTTTCATGATTATTAAAAATCTCCTATGGATGTTAAACTCTCAACAAAGACCATGAGAATACTTTATTAAATATTTATACCACCAAGGGTATTTTTATAAAATACCCTGTATATGTTTTTGCCCATTTTATGTTGCATTTTTGTTTTATGAGAAGGAACTTTTACTTCTTTAGCACTCATAATGATAAGCATTAGTGGAAATAGTTTAACTCCAGTGATGGTGAAATGGAAATTGCATCCATTTCATGTAATGATCACAGTCCAGGGTTAAAGAATGTTTGAACACCTAATGAATTATCTTTTTCTACAAGCAAATGGGTTTCTTAATTCTGAGTGTAGACTTCAGGCAATTATTAATCTTCAGTAGCAGAAAATCCAAAGCCCAATCCTTTTATGTTACCTCATTATTCCTGTTCATAAATGAAATTTTAATTTCTGTTATGGCACTTAGTGCAGTCAACTGTTATGTTATTAATTACAGAACTGCTGTTAATGCCGAGGAATGATATTTTAATAAAGTTTAGTCTCTTTTCCACCTTCTAGTGTCTTCCATAATTATGTCTCTGCTTTTCTCCTTGCTTGTATTTTATTTGCAAGCAGTGCAAACTATAATTCCAAGTTGGCTGGTGTTTCAAAGACAGGCATATCGCTCATAATCCAGGCTCTCTAAATTTGTTCAGAGAAAAGGGGAAAGAAAGGAAAATTTATTTCAAATACCAGCTGCAGTCTTTGAACCACATCTCAGGCTTGCTTTAAGATTTAGTCCCTCTACAATTGCCAAGAAGATTTTTTATGTATTTGGCAATCGTTCTTGCAGGGTTTTCAGCTGGATATTGCTTTGTGTATCACAAGACACATACTTTCTTTTTAAGAGTTATGCTTTAATGCAGGAGGGACTTCTCTAGAAAGGTAGTGTATAGTCCTGTGTCCATGAATATGTGACATAAAAGATGAAAATTGAACTATTTCATTGCTCTCCACTTGATAGTATGTTTCTACAGGGGGTGTCAACTTACATTAGGAGAGCTGTGTTGTTTTCTCTTTTTTAAGTGGAGAGACTGAGTTATAGGTTGTTTTAGTTACTCTTTCTTCCTTTTTAGTATCCAGAATGCATACTATTTAGGTCTCTTAAGCTACCCCCACGATAATCTCTCTATTTCTTTTGTCTTTTCTTTTAGAACATTTTAACTTCACTTTAGTAAGATGTATTTTTTAAAATTTTATTTATCTTATTAACTCATGAGAGAGGACCTATACAATAGTCTTAGTTCCAGCATGTTGGTGAATCAGTTCATTTAAGTCATTTTTATTAGTCTTAAGGTACATGAGGGGTGAGAACTCAAAATAGGAAGAGGTGTCCACTCTACAGTTTAATTTCAGAAGGGAAACTAGGAGTGGAAATCCAGAACTACTCTACTTGTTACACGAATATTTAATTAGTTCCTCACAGGTTCTGGCTCCTGATCATGTACTAGTAGTGTGATAGTTTGAAGCTGGATGGATCCCAGAAAATCATGTTCTTTGATTTGATCCGTTCCTGTGGGTGTAAACCTATTGTGGGTCTTGATAGATATGTTATATTAATCTCCATTCCAATGTTAGCATGACTTCTACAATCACATTAGCTAAAATCACATTTTCAGTGCATAATAAAAGTGAATATCTCATCAAACATAAAACAAAGGTTTAGTAGACTTTTAACATGTCTTAAAACTTAACATAATATTTTAACATAGGTCTTCGTAGAAAGAGTACATGGTAAATGTATTTATACTTGTGTATATGTATGAATAGAACAATGAATGGATTCCTTAATCGGGATCTTCAGAAGGTATTAAGGTACAGTCATCATTTTATGAAAATCTCACCCATCAGCAATAATTGTATTTCCTAGTTGGGAAAAGAAATAGACAAAGCTGCCAGTTTGTAGCAACACTTTGGCAATGATGATGGAACATTAAAGATCAGCAGGGACCCCTAGGCAGGTTTCATTTCATAGCATATTCTGGATTGAAATCAGCAGGGGAAACCTATTCCACATCATTTCCCAAATCGTTTCTCTTCTTGAGAAGAATGGCTTATCAACTGTGAAGGAAAATTGAAGTCACAATAGACTTTTGAAAAGGGGGGGCTGTGGATTATGATATGGCTGCTTATGGAAATAAATGGACCAATGTAATTTTAAAATAGTGAAAGTATCCGATAAAGTTTATTAGACATAAGCATGCCATTTATAGTGGAGCTTGTAAATACTTAGAGTTATAGCATCGGTATTGTAGGATCAATAGTTTAGGGTTCATCAGTGATAGATATTTACAACTTTTCTTGTCCAGTCATAATTTTAGAAAAAAATGAAAAAAAAAA
>JAQZBX010069129.1:0-15615 GCA_029593785.1 Cabassous unicinctus | reverse complement strand
CCCCCACCCCAGACCTGCCCGCTGACACGCAAAAGACTGGGGGTCTTACCTGGGCCTCTTCTGGGTCATGACCTGCACCCACATCCCGTCCTGAACCCAGGTTGCTCTCACCCCTGACTCAACCCTGCGGTTTGCTCTGCTGGGAGTTCCCCAGCTCTGGGCCTCAAGGGGAAATGGGGCCTCCAGCCTTGAGCGGAAAGAGCTCGAACCCGGGGCAGGGACACTGTTCCCCATCAGCTCCAAGGCCCACAGCTCAGTAACTTTGAGCAGTCGCCCTGTCACCCCCAGACCCCTTCAAGGCCAGGAGCAAGTTCAAAGAACGCTGGCCCCGGCAGCTTCCCAGGCCTGTGGGGTGGGCCCTGCCAGGACTTGCACCCCTTCCCAGGATGGTGCCTCCTGGCTCTGTTTTACACGCTGTTTCCCATGTGAGTTCATTTCAGCAAAGGTTCCAAAGCTACAAAAGCAGCAAGGACCCCCCGGTATGGTCCCGCCTCCCCACTTTACAACTGAGGAAACTGAGGCACAAAGAGGGGAAGGGGCTTTGTTCAAAGCCGTAGACCTGGAGGGAGAGAATGTGAAGGAACTGAACAAGTCTTTGGAGGAGGGAGTGCTGTTGGAATTGACAGGCAGCAGACTTGAGTCTGACCCTACACCTCCTTTAACCCTTTCACAACAGCCCCATGGGCTCAGAAAGGTGAATTAATGATTCCAATTAATGATCAGTTCGTGTTGAGCATCCCCTCGGTGTGTGTCTGGCGCCCCACCAAGCACTTTATTCCATTCACTCATGCAGGCCTCACCCAGCCCTCTGAGACAGAGGCTGTTCCCATGCCTTCTTCCAGGTGGGGAAACTAAGGCACAGGGAAGTTCAATCTGCCCAAGGTCTTGCGGCTAGGAAGTGCCAGAGCCTGGATTTGAACCCGTGTCCACCTGACCCCACAGGCTGGCCCCTCCTGGCCATCCTCATGCATCCTTTTGCCAAAACCCTCTTCCTGCTGGGCCCGAGGCTCTAATAGGAGCTGGTGAGGCAGGGGAGGAGGGCACAGACATGGCTTGGCCTCCCAGCTTTGGCCCCCTGTCCCCAGCCCTCCTGAGCACCTTGTCCATGGGGACTCAGCCTGGCCAGCCCTGAGACCCAGGCCCTCTCACCCAGGGACCTGCCGCTGGCCAACTTCTCACATCCTCCTGGGGTGAAGAATGTCACCTAGCCTCCTATCTGCCTCCCGCGGGGTGGCTGGGGAGGGGGACCGCGAGGGTGGGGGCGAGGTTAACCTCATTGTTGTCTTATATGGTCATTTAAATCTCCCAGGGCTTCCTCCAAGGGCCAAAAATAATCTGGAGTCACAGCAGCTGTGTCCAGCACACAGAGAGGACTCGGCCATCTGCTTTGGTTCAGAGCCCTGCGCCTGTCAGTCTCTCTCCCCCTCGCTCTCCCTCGCGCCTCGTCCTGCCTCCAGCCATGACCCGCTTCTCTTATGCAGAATACTTTTCCCTCTTTCACTCCTGCGCTGCACCCTCCAGGTCCACTGCCTCGGACAGCCCGCCGGCTCCGGGCCCCAGGGGCTTGTTCCAAGGGGTCCTGCAGAAATACAACAGCCGCATGTCCAAGACGTAAGTGAGCCCCGCCCCGGACCCCCGTGACCATCCCAGCTCGCTCTCCCGGCTGGGCTTGGCAGGGAGGAGGGAAGCAGGTCTGCAGCCTCCCGGAAGGCAGGGGCACTGTGGAGGGACCTCCTAGGCAAGGCCCTCCCAGCAGTGACCCCCTGAGGCCCAGGTGTGCCCCCCCACCCCGAGACCCAGCTGGTCCTGCTGAGCCTGGCACAGTGGCGACAGACCCCGATCCTCAAGGACAGCCAGCAGGCTGGGCTTGGCTTCACCTCTGAGAGGCCCACAGACGGGACCCGCGTGCTGGAATAACCCCCTGGGGGGGCTGGAATTGGGGACCCAGCAAGAAGGAGATTTGGGGAGACAGCCCCAGAACCCGGAGGCCCAGAGCAGCTCAGGGCCGGAGCGAATGAGCTGGCTGCACCTTCCGTCTGTGCCTCTCTTCTCACTCTCCCCCACGCCATCCCACATTGGGAAACACCCACGTCCACATGTTGTGTTTTGCTTTGTTGCTTTTATTTGTTAAACGCCAGGTGTTAAAATCCAGAAATAATCAGAGCTGCGGGAGGGCTTCAGTGCGGCTGGCAGCAGGGTGCTGAGCTGGTTGGGGCCTTCAGAAATAGCTCTGGCTGCTCCTGTCTCTGCTTCCCACATGGGCCCTAAAGGCAGCTGACAGCAAGAGAGGAGTCCTCTCATTGGAACCCCGATGTCCTGGCTCAGTTGTGTTGCAGAGAGGAGAGGAGGGAACGGGCCCACGCTTTGCTTCTCCGTCACAGCCCTTTTCAACCCTGAGACCGAATTCCTAGGTGCCGCGGGAAGGGTGGACAGGTTCTAGTCTCACGCTGCTGCCACTTCCTCTGTGACGGCCAGTGAGTCGCTGCCCCTCTCTGAGTCTCCCTTCTTCCCAGGAGAGGGTTGGGGTGGACAAAGCGGCCTCCAGGGTCCTGTCCAGCTCATTGGTCTCTGATGGCCCTCCCCCTCCCCCCAGCAGCCTCCTCCACCCATGGGGTGGGAACTCGGGCTGAGCTCATGGGGAAGCCGCCAGCGTGTGCAGCTGATAGTCCCGGGGTCCTTGTGCCACAGCCCAGGCAGGTCCCGCCTTCCTACCCCACAGCATGAGGACGGGCCCCCTCCTTTCACTTCAGCTGGGGTCCCACAGAGGCCCTCCAGGGGAGAGGGGACACATACCCCACGGGGCTTCCCCTGAACACAGGCTAAGCCTCAGCGGACGCCGATGGAGCTGCCCTGGCAGCTGGTAAGTGGAACTCGTCAAGGTGCAGTGACGGTGTTGGAGGGTGCTGCAGGTCTTATCTGGCCCGGTTTCCCATGGTCTTTGCTGGGTCTGTAGTTTCACTGGCATCTTATGTGCTCTGAGGCTATTAATAGCCAGAGAGGCTGAGAGGCAGGAGGAAGTGCTGCTCACGCTGGAGGAAGCAGCTGGGAGGGTGCAAGTCTGGCGCTGGAGACCCTCAGAGCCATCCTGGTCCCTGACACGGGGCCCCAGCCTCACCTTCTCCATCTGGGAAATGGGATCAAGCATGCAGAGCCCTCGCCAGGAGTGGGCCTGGGGGTCACAGCAGTCATCGTCCCCGCTGTCTCTCCAAGGATGGGGAACGCTGGTTGCTCGGTGGATGAATGAATGAATGAGTGAATGAATGAATGAACGAACGACCAAAGAAATATTCACTGTAAATCAGGGCCCACCTGTGGGGTTGGCCTTTGCCTCAGAGCTGCTTGAAGCTCAAACAGGACCGTGTAAGTGGATGTGCTTGGTAAACGCTGGAGCTCTGTGCTCAGGAAAGGCGTAGATTATGTGCTGCTATAGTCTCCGACGGGGTTACTTGTTCACCCCTTTGTAGGGAGGCCCCGTGTGCCTTCACCCTCTTTGTTAGAAATAATCTTGGTATAACAATAGCTGCAGTCGCTGAACACCCCAGGGATGGAGCGATCCCCAAATTCTCTTTCTGTCATCAAGGAGCTCCATCTAAAAGGGAGGCTCGGTTCCCACCCGCAGCAGTGACTGCTTGCCGTGTTTCAACCTGCTTGTCGCAGAGCTTCACAGAGGGCCCACTCTGTGCCCAGCATGGCGCCAGCTTGGGGATACAGACGTGGGCAGGCCTGAGCCCAGGGACGCTCATCGGGGACTTGGACACTGGCAAGGCACTCCAGAGTGCCCACATTTTTCTCTGTAGGCCAGCGTGTCCTCCAAATTCTCCAAGTGAACAAGATAAGTGAAATGAACACAACTCCCAAAGAAACAAGCAAGGCTCTGATAGGGGAAGAGGCAGGCTTTCTGGAAATAGAAGGGATGAAAGAGCAAAGCAATTGCTGGAGCGCCTACCACATGCCAGGTTCTGAATTCATTCATTCACTCGTTTATTCGTTCACTCAGCACCTACTAGGGACCAGCCCCTGAGCTAGGCTCTGGGAATCAGGTGGAGCTCTCAGAGTTCACAGGCCAGTGGAAGAGACAGATATTGGTCAAATAATCACCCAAAGACACTAAAGGCCAGTGGTCATGTGAGGGCTTATGGCCAGGGACTGACCTGGTCAGGAAGCTCGAGGTCGGAAGGGCCAAGGAAGCTGCAATGGAGCTGAGAGCTGGGGGGTCAGGGTCAGGGCCGGCTTTGGGCATAGGAAACAGTTTTCACAGGACACCCCGTGGGGTTAGGAATGATTGGTCTCTTCATGTCCGCACGAGGTTACTGGGGCTACAAGGGGCTCAGTACATGCCCAGACCGCCAGAGGGGACAGGCTTGGGCCCCAGGGCACGGTGACCCCCAGCCGGCATGCACTCCAAGCCACCCCCAGGCCCTACTTTCCAGGTGGGAAAGAGGCCGCCCAGCCCTTCCTCTACCAGCTCCTGAGGGGTGGCCCATCCCTTGCTCTCCCAGGATCGGGGACCCTGTGCTGAAGGCCATCAAGGAAGGTGACGAAGAGGCCTTGAAGGCCATGATCAAGGAGGGCAGGAACCTCATGGAACCCAACAAGGAGGGCTGGCTGCCCCTGCACGAGGCTGCCTACTACGGGCAGCTGGGCTGCCTGAAGGTCCTCCAGCGAGGTGAGGGCAGGGCTCAGGGCGGGCCTGGGGTGGGGGGCGCGGGGGGCTTGCTTCTGACACTTCTTGTTCTTTGCCCCGCAACCACCTTGGTGCGGGGGCAGGGCAAGGGTACGATGCCCATTTGGCAGCTGAGTCACTGGGAGAGGGAAGGTGGCTTGTCTCCCACCCCCACCCCACACCCCCCAGGCTGCCATCGCTCCAGGCCTCCCAGGAGAACCTAATTCCTAGAAAAGGAATGAGGGTGGGCCGGCTCTGGGGAGTGCCATGCCAGCTTGTTCCAGAATGAAGGTCCCAGGGCTCCCTTGGTGTGGGAAATCCTGCAGCTGCCTGTGCCCAGCCAAGGCCTCCCGGCCAGCTGCAGGACGTGGGGGACTCTTGCCTCCTCCTGAGGCAGATTCAGAGAGGTCACAACTGCAGCAGGGCCACCCTCGCCCCTCGGTGGGCAGATACTACTCTGTCCTGAAGCGACAGACTCCAACCGCCATACTCTACGGCAGAAACGGCAGTAAGACGTGGAGTCTCCAGCAGGGTCCGGTGGGAGTGCAGAGGCCACTCAGACAGGGAGGGGGCTCCGCAGGCTTGGCGGAGGTGGCGGCTCAGCTGGACTTTTATGACCAGGCAGCTGCACCAGCCCTTTGAGAGCCAGAGTCCAGGGCAGAGGATGAAGGCATCAGAGCTTGGTTAATTTCAGGGGATGCCATGCATTTCTGTCCTTGGAATGGGGAGGGGATGGGAATTCACGAATTTCCCAATCTGTGCCCCTCCCCAGCATACCCGGCGACCCTCGACCAGCGCACCCTGGAGGAGGAAACGGCCCTTTACCTGGCCACGTGCAGGGAGCACCTAGACTGCCTCCTCTCGCTGCTCCAGGCGGGGGCCGAGCCCGACATCTCCAACAAGTCCCGAGAGACGCCCCTCTATAAAGGTGAGTCCCCCGGGTGGGCTTCCCCGAGGGGCAGTGGGAGCAGTGCCTCAGAAGTACATAACCTCCCATGGGCTACCGGGAAGGGGTCAGCCTTGTCGGGGTGCATGGTTTATGCCATTGAACCCTTCATTCAGGCCTCAAGTCAACCGACATCTTCCAAGGGCCTCCCTGTGCCAGGCAGGATCAGGGCCACGGAGAGTTCACGATGAAATGATCCGGTGCCTGCTTGTGCTCTCCCAGCCCAGGGGGCACAGACACACAGACAAGGCAGCAGTCAGGCAGGGGCGATGGAGCATGGGGGGGTGTGTGCTGTGGGGGTACCCACAGAGGCGGTGCCTGAGCCGAGCTTGAGCAGGGGGAATTTACCAGCTGGACACGCAGGGGGAACCATGTGGGCAAAGGCAAGGAGGTATGAGAGAGGGTTTGTACCCCTGGGATGTTTGATCAAAGAATATAAAAACCTATGGCTTCCCCAGAACAGCATGGAAGGACATTTGTTGGCTGCCTGAGCAGTGCCCCGAGCCAAATCTGAATACTCATGCTAGCTGGTATTTGCAGAGTGCCACTTATATGCTCTGCATGTATTTATAAGCACTGCTATCTTATTTAATCCTTACACCACCTATGGAGTAGATACCGGCATTATCCCCATTTTACAGATGAGGAACTGAGGCACAGCGACATAAAATAAGTTGCTCAGGATCACACAGCCCACAAGGGCTACGTAGACCTGGAATTGAAGCTCAGGCAGCTGGGTGCCAGCACCACACTTTGAACCATTGTGTTATAAAGCATCCAGGGCCTAAATGCTAAAGCCATCAGCTTTGGGGCTTGCAGAATGAAGGGGCCTTTGCACCTTGAGAAACAGGTCTCCCCAGTTTCCCACGAGGGTTGACTGGTGTCTGGCGATTGGAGCATTCAGTGGGCGGCAGGAACGGGATAGAAGGAACCGGGCACCTCGCACGCCCTCAGAGGAAGGCATCACCTGTGGCCCCACCGAACCAGAGAGAGCCCCCAGGAAGCCGACACCTCCCATCCCCGGGCCTGAGCCCTGGCCCACATGCGCCCCTGCTGCGAGCCCAGCACCGTACTCGCGCCTCCCATACTCTGTCTCACTCAGCCTTCCCACAAGGTTTATCGTCTCCATTTACAGGTGAGGAAACTGAGGTACAGAGAGGACGACAGCTTTGCCTGTGGTCCTGTTTGAAATCCTACACAGGCAGCCCCCACAGATTGACTCAGAGAAGCTTCCAGGGGTGGTTAACTTGGAAAAGTGCCAGGTGACTGACACCACCTGCAGTGTCCCTCGGGGCAGACTCTGAACCAGAGCCGCATGGGTTTGGGATCATGAGAGAGGGGCCTCGCAAGGGAGATGTGAGCAGCTGAAAGACTTGACTCTCTGTGCTCAGCAAGATAAAATCTACCCCCAAATGAAATGAGTAGCCTTTGAAGAGGGGTTTTGAGCAGTAAGAGGACACAATCCGTTCCTCATCCAGAAAGATTCTTCTGGCCTTGGAAATATGCAGGACTGAAGCAGGTAACGCTGGAAGGGGAGATGAGCTAGGGAGATCCTGGAACATTCCAGAGGGCAGTGGAGAAAACATAAGTGTTGTCAGGGAAAATGCCTCCGACAACTTCAAAGGGATCCTCCCAAGACCGCAGGGCACCTGAATTGAGAAACATGGGTTTGTAGGTTGGAAGCCCTGGGAAGGCAGGCGCTTTATGCATCTTGTTCATCATCAAAGCACAGTGGCTAAGAACACAGACTTTGGAACCGGATGACTTGGGTTTGAGTGCCATCTCTGCTGCTTACTGTCTGTGTGATCTTAGACAAGTCACTTAACCTCTCTGAGCCTCACTTTCGTCATCTGTAAAACGGGGATAATAATACTATATCCCTTCAAGGTGGTAGAGAGAATTAAATTAGTTAATCCTTGCAAAGTGCTTAAAATAGAGTGCCGGGCCCCTAACTAGTGTCCGGAAGCATTACTGTGAGCATTCTATACGTATCACTGTTAGTCAGATGTCCTAGGTCCAATGCAGGGCCTGGAACTTAGCCAGGCCTCAATGAGTATTTGTTGAATGAACAAGCCCTGTTGACTGTCTTGCTTCTCCCTGGACACAGCCTGTGAGCGCAAGAACGTGGAGGCGGTGAGGATTCTGGTGCAGTACAACGCGGACACCAACCATCGCTGCAACCGAGGCTGGACAGCTCTGCACGAGTCCGTCTCGCGCAATGACCTGGAGGTCATGGAGATCCTGGTGAAAGGAGGCGCCAAGGTGGAATCCAAGAATGCCTACGGCATTACTCCCTTGTTCGTGGCTGCCCAGAGTGGGCAGCTGGAGGCCCTGAGGTTCCTGGCCAAGCATGGTGAGTGGCTGAGGGTCCCTAGGTGACGGAATCCCCAGTGGCCATGGCTCTAAGGGAAGGCAAGCTCAGGCATCATCTTGTGGGCATATTCTGATCAAGTGGTAGGATCTTCCTGGAGTGCTGTGTTGAGAAG
Organism: Cabassous unicinctus; assembly: GCA_029593785.1. Classification (NCBI taxonomy): domain Eukaryota; kingdom Metazoa; phylum Chordata; class Mammalia; order Cingulata; family Chlamyphoridae; genus Cabassous; species Cabassous unicinctus. The sequence continues at coordinate 7,520 of JAQZBX010069129.1, read as the reverse complement.
GATTCTGAGGCTGTGTCTAGGCTCACTTGGAAAGATGCTGAGGTCCATTAAGGATGTCTGCAATTAGGCACAAACACAGGAAGTGATGGCACACATACCCTTTTCTGCCATCTCTAATCTAGCTCAATGTCCTCATTTTACAAATGAGCAATCTGGGGCTCAGAAAGGGGAAGTGACTTATGTAAGGTCATACAGCAAATTAGTTGTAGAACTAGCCAGACTTGTGGTCTCTTGATAGCCTGATCACTTCTCTTTCCATTACATCACATTTCAGGGCCAGAAGGAACCTCAGACATTTAAGTCACCCCTCATTTTGTAGATAATGAAACCAAGAGCCAGAACTGGAAAATGGTTTGCCCAAGGTCACACAGCAAATCAGTAGCAGAGCTGGAAACTGAACCCAGGTCTTTGGACTCTTTGCCTGTGAAATATCTTTACACACTTAACCAGGGAAGAGAATATAATATTGCCTGCATTGTAACGCCCCAGCGGCTCAAGACGCTGAGACAAGCAGATGCTCTTTGCTTAATGTGCACTATGGTCTGGTCTCCCCGAGGATTTCTTTTCTCTCTCCATGGGAAGCAACCCTCCCTTTCTAGCAACACAGAGGCCAGAGGTAACCCCGACCCTGGGGCTGACTTGGAATAGTTTGTTGGGGACTTGCTGCATGCCAGACCTTGTGCTAAGCATGAACACAGATTCATTTCCCTCACAATCTTATGATACAGATACTACTCTCATGCCCTTTTTAAAGAAGAGGAGACTGAGGTTCAGAGAGGTTAAACGATGGGCTGGAGGTCTCACATTATCACAGAGCCTGGATTCTGACTCTAAACTGCCTGCTCTTCCCGCTACTCCACGCCACCTCAGGCCACGGGAGTGACCAGCGCTGGGAGTGACCAGCACGGTTTGTGCCCAGATAAGCAACCACTTACTCAGCACGTGCCTGAGAAGTTGGGAAAACAGGCTCAAGGCATGCCTTACAGGCAGGGCCAAGTGTGGACTGCGCAGCGTGAGAGCAGAGGGGCACAGGCAGGGTCCTGGGAGCACAGGCAAGGCAGGTGGGACCAAGAGCAGGGCGCTCTGCGGGAGAGGGTGACCACTGACTCTGAACATCTGCCCAGGTCTCCTGCCAACACTCTGAGTCCATTCTGAAATGCAAGTATTTTCCTTGTGTGCAGTGGGCAGCTTTGCTGGTGGGGCCCAGGCCTTCCAGGGAGCTCGGCTCTGAGAGCTGGGGCACTGCAGGAGCTGCTCGCCGACTCACCCTGTGGGCCAGGGGCAGAACCAGCCTCCTGGGCCCATTCCCTCCATCCTGGAGAGCTGGCGTTCACCGAGGGGCTTTCCTTTTCCTGTAACAGTAACCCCGAGAGGGAGATGAGAAAGCGGAGGCTCCTAAAGTCTGCCTGAGGTCACGCAGCTTGCAAGCTGTGAAACTAAAACTTAAACTGGTTCTTTCCACTAGACCAGAAACCAGTCCCATCATTGAAAAAAATATACCAGAAAGCCTGAGATAAGCAGAACACGCAAGCGGAAAGGAGCTGTGGTTAACAGATGCTTTTGATTTCAGCCCTTACTGACATTTAATTGCTGTCTAACTTCCATTTCCTTCCGGAATAAGGAGGGACTGGCGAACAGGCTGCACCTCCTTTTGAAGAGAAACCTGTGTGCACAGGAGTTATCTGCATCTCATCGGGAGATGGAGGAGATAGAGGAGGTTGAGCTGAGGCAGACTGACACCAGGCTGGATTCCTCCTCCTATCAGCGTGGTTTGAGTGTTTCCTTTGGAGGAGGCAGGAAGTAGTTCCTCTCTTATTCCTTGAAATGGAAGGCACAGAGGCGTAAAGCCCAATGAAGGAAGTTATGGGGTTTTCCTCTATTAGAAGGCTCTGTGCAATCCTGGAGCTGTGAGGGCCCCACTCTGTGCAGGGCCCGGACCTGCCTACATGGAAGGATAAGAGCATGGCCTCTGCCATCAGACCATCTGCCATGGCCTCCGCCATCAGACCATCTGGGTTTGAGTTTTGGCTCTTCACTTACGAGCTGGGTGGTCTGGGGAGGATGCTTAGGTTCTCTGTGCGTCAGTGTCCTCGTCCGTATCATGGGGACAAGAGCAGTACTGATGTCATGGAGCTACGCTGTGGGTGCACAGAGGTCACACACGCAAAGCCCTGTGCCCCACACGCCCTAGGTGCCAATGATGCCAGCACCTCGTGACAGCTTTTAGCTCCTAAGAGGCCTCTGCTCAGCTGGCAGGCCCCAGGATCTCCACGCTGCAGGAGGGAGCCGGGGGTCCACTGGGATGGGCTCCTCGCCTGGAAGGGCTGCTGCGGGGATGGAATGACCCACTGCGCCACTGTGGGGGCGCGTGGCCCGCGCACATGGCGTCAAGGACAGTGGCCACCCTGCTCACGCAGCCGCCCGCTTCTCCTCCGCCAGGCGCCGACATCAACACGCAGGCCAGCGACAACGCGTCTGCCCTCTACGAGGCCTGCAAGAACGGGCACGAGGAGGTGGTGGCCTTCCTGCTGGCCCAGGGCGCCGACGCCAACAAGACCAACAAGGACGGCATGCTGCCGCTGCACATCGCCTCCAAGAGGGGCAACTACAGGTCAGGGCCCCACGCGGGAGGCGCCTGCCCCCTCCCAAAGCCCCACCCCCAGGATTACACCCCGGAAGGCCCAGGAGAGCTCAGAGCAGAGGGCACCTTTTGGGTGGAAAAGAGGAAAACTCCTTAGCAGTTGGCAAGTGTGAAGCCAATGCCTGTGGCACCACAGCCATCATACATAGCAGACCCCAATGTGGCACTTACTGAACATCATCAACCGAGCCAATCCTTCCACCAGCTCTGTGAGGTAGGCACTGTTATTATCCCCATTTTTCAGAAGAGGACGTTAAGCCACAGAGAGGTTGAGTGACTTGCCCAAGGTCACACAGTTTGTCGGTGATAGGAGCATACCTGCTCTGAACATCACATCCACAGGAATTCCACTCAGGAGGCCAGATGTGGGTCTGGACTAGTGGATATTTCCAGTGGGGATGACCTCTCATGCAATCAGCAAGCAGGTAGCAAATGCCTACAGTAACACACGTGTTTTGCTGATGGTGGCAGCTAGCATTTATTGAGCATCCACTCTATATGGTGGGTACTCTGAGCAAGATGAGGGAAGCATAAGTTCTCCAGGAGCAAGGTGGTGGGAGGGAAGGCACACACACACACATGCTCACGCACACACTCGCACACACACGCACACACGTGCACATTCACGATGTAACGAAAGAGTGTGACGAGCTAAGCTGCATGGTGTCTGAGCGGAGCCGACTGTGCTCATCTCTTCCCAACTCCGTGTTCTGTGACCTCTCCTTGTGGCTTGAGAGCGGCTGTGGTGGCGTATTTACAACAGGGAAGTTGGCAAATGCTACAGATCAGGGCCTCGGCCCCCTGGAGAGCCAGCTGTTAAACACGATCAGCACTCACTGGCTGGAGGGGTCAGGGAAGGCTCCCCGAGGAGGTGGGACTCAAGCTACCCTTGAAGGATGGACAAGGCTCGGTGATTTCCAGAGTACAGCCCATCTGTTGCTCACCTGGGCCTCAGCATGGTCTTGCAGGTAGGCAGGCAAGCTTTATTCCCACTCTGCAGGATAGGAAACTGAGGCTCAAGGCAGGAAGCAGGCTGGCCCCACAACCAGCTGACCCCAGGGCTAGGACTAAAACCCAAGGTCAGAATCTTCACATTCAACCAGTGGTTCCCGACCTTTGCCCCTTCATAGCCTGTCTTCCTGATCTAAGACTCTCACTGTTTAGTGTTTTCCTTTAAATTAATTTTCACTTAAAAGGACTTTATTTTCAAGAGGAAACATTTATTACACCATTATATTGTTAGAACGCTCAGGTAATGCGGCCCCCTCCCCTACCTGCCCCAGTCCTCCAGTGGAGAGAAGAGCGAGGAAAACAGATTGCGTCCATGGAGGGGTGTTTGTGTCTTCACCAAGGCAGAAGGGAAACGGGGGTGAGGACGATGTTCCAGGGAATGAAGTGAGGATGCAAGGCACAGAGCTGACTCTCAGAGCCCCAGGCCCTTCCCTGCAGGCTGCTGGCACCAATGACCAACCAAGGACTCCCTCCTCACCCTGCCCCCCAACACAGACACAGAGGGGCCTGGCCTTCCTGGACAACATGCATATTAGGGTATGGACATTATGCAGGTCCATGCTATGGACCATGAGCCAGACAGATCTGGGTTTTCTATTCCTGCCGAAGCTGTTGGGGAAGTTACTTAACCTCTCTGACCCTCAGTTTCCTCTTCTGTAAAACTGGAGATATTTATACTTGTTTCATAATGAAATGCATAGATGTGGACCTATGATAGATGTAAAGCACCTAGCAGAATGCCTGCCACACAGTAGGTGCTCAGTAGATCTGCTCTCACCCTCTCTTACCCAGGGAGAGTACGTTCCATCTTTTCTCAGTTAAGCCAATGGAGGGAAGAAAGCAACACAAGCCAGAGAGACTGCTAATGGGCAAGGTGGCACCTTTCTCCTTGGCTCTCTAAAGCATCCAGCATCAGTCAGCCTGGCTCCAAAGAGACCCAAAGGGTGAGGGGGTGGGGGTGGGGCAAGACTTTGGATACTTCCAGGCCACTGGCTACCTGCACTTGTCTGTACATCAGAGTCCCTTGGGGCTAGTTTTTAAAATGACACATCTTAGAATCAATGAACCAGAATCTCCAGGAGAGAAGTAGCCAAGGATTGATCTTTGAAAAGCTCCCTGAGCAAATGAGATACAAACCATCCACAGCTTCAGGGAACCACTGATGTAATCCAGTGCCCTCATTTTACCAAGGAGAGAACTGGCTTACCAGACAGTACAGAGCTGGGAGTGGCACTGGGCATTCTTCTATGGCACCCAGATGTCTTGGAATGCCACCCAGATCTCGGCAGGAGGGCCCCAGCTGGGGGAGAGGCAGGAGGAGCACCGGGCACTATCAAGGATGCACAAGGCTGGCCCTTTCTGGAACCACGTAGAGGAAGGGTTTATGCCTCCCCCCACGTCCTCTGCTTTGGACTCATGCTGCCTCCCAAAGCGATTTCCCCGCTTATTCACCCTCACTTCCAGCCCCCATTGCCCTCCGTCCCCTGGGCTGAGGGGCCAGGCTGCTTTGGGAGGGTCGCCCAACCAAGGTTAAAGCCTGGTTCCTGGATGCTTCTGCCACATATCCAGGGCCCATGGCCATCAAGTCTCCGGGCTCTTCTTCCTCTGTGGGCACTTGGCGCTGGTGGCCTCCTCCACAGTGACCTCCAATTGGCTGCTCGGGGATTTGATGTGACATTCCTGAGGCATTCCACCCTCGGCCACTGCCCAAACGCCCTGCCCTCCATAGCATGGTGGCCTCAGCGCTCACCAGATGGTGCCTTCTCTTCGGGACACTGAGCATCTGGACATTGCTGAGAAAGGAGCCCCTGGCATTCCAAAATCTCAGTCACCTCCAATGTGCACTTTGTCCTATTTTTCACTTCCAGGTTAGCAGATGCACCTTATGAAAGAAAAGATTAAAGATATATTTATTAAGAAATTTGTTTCAGTTAGACAAGAGCAGGTGCCTCAGGATTCCTTTAAACTGAGTTTAAATTAACACTGAAACCAGAAGTTTCTCAACCCTGGCCACTGGAACCCCTTGGAGTGTCAGTGATTCCTAGCGCCTGGGCCCCACCCTCTGAGAGTCTAATGGAATTGGTTGGGGTGCAGCCAGGGCTGCAGGGTTTTTAAAAGCCCCTTGATGGTTCTGCTGTGGGTGGACAACCACCGCCTTAGGGCAGATTTTGTGGCCAACCCGAAAACATAGGCTTGCATTTCACGCCTCATTTCTGACCCCCTTGTTTTTAAAAATTCTCTCTCTTCTACTTCTGACTTACATTACCTTTGCTATGTTTTATCTATGTTTGCAAGCCTCTTAAAATTCCTTCTGGATTAAGGCAGAACAGAGATTATTTAATACATGAATTTAAAATACAGTTTATGAATTGCATTCACAAGCAGGTTAGTATTCCCATTTATTAAAAGTGAAACTGAGGCTCAGAGCTCAAGGCATCATGGAAAATAAGGGGGTGGGTTTATTAGGCTCAGAACCCTCTACACACCCCTGCCAAATAGTCCTTCTACTGCAGGAAGCTGGTTTACTGTGTGTTGTGTCCTTTGGAGGAAAATGAAGATTTGTATCAAAGTTTCTCCAAGTGTGCTGGGTCAGTTGCCTGCACCAGACTCCTGGTTCCCTCCCCAGACCTGCTGAATAAGGCTCTGGATGGTGGAGCCCAGGAATCTGCATTTTAATGCTTCCCCTGAATGATTTTGAGTTGCACTGTGCTTAAAAACTGGCAGTTACATCTATAGCAAATTCCCTCATCTCTCTGAAGGCCCAGTGGCCCCTGGACATGCTCATTCAGTACAGCAGGGTGCATGGACCTGCCCTTTCAGCACATTCCTTCATGGAAGAACTGCTCCTCTGCTTCAGCTCCCAGGCCAAGCACGAGATAATCTGCCAATGCCTTCTGGAAAAGCTGTAGACTTTGCCCCCCAGAAGGCACACTTTGTGGGCAGGAGCTCCCCCCCTGTGCCGTTGGGAATGCCCTTGGGCAGATTCTCCACCAGTGGGGCATTTTCTGCATCCTGCATAAGGATTACACGAGGTCATAGAAGAGGTAACTGCAGGCGCGCGCGCGCACACACACACACACACACACACACACGGTGGGGATGACACAGCCAGGCTCAGTGGCTTTGGCAGCATGACCTTCTGTGGGCGGCTGATTCCCACGTGAAAGTCAAGTGCACGGTCATATTTACCCTAAAGGCTGACGTAGGTCACACCACCATAACCCCACAAGCCTGTTAGAACGCCCCAGTGTGGGGGGCACAGGGCGGGGAGCTGCAATCACCATGGTGGTCAGATGCCAACAGACACCATTTATGCGTGGATCAGTTCAACACGTAAGGTATCACTTTATCCTCAGAGGCAGCCCCGGTGATAGACAGCATTACATTATGTTTTGTAATCCGGATATAGCAATCCCACCTTGCCGGGCTGTTATGAGGATTAAATGAGATAAAATACTTAGCTCATGGGGTTATTTCCAGGATTACATGAGTTAGACGTGCCTGGCGCAGAGTAAATGCTCAGCAGTGATATTTTTATTGTAGCTATTATATAGGAAGGTAAAGTGATTACAACAACCCCTAGGTGCTCAATGAAGGGTGTTATTATTATTATCATCACCATCACCATCATTGTCATTACTATTACTGAGATGAATTACCCTGTTATAGCTGAAGCAGGTGTGGCTCAGAGAGGTTAAGTGGCATGCCTAAGAAGGCCCAGCACTGAGAGGTAGAGCTGGCTGTGTAACCCAGGTACTATTTCCCACCACCCCATGCTGAGCCCACACTGCCGAGGGCTCATGGCTCTCTGCTCCAGTGACTGTGGGGCTGAGGTTCAGACAGGGCATCAGATCTGGGGACAGAGAGT
>JAQZBX010069128.1:0-15666 GCA_029593785.1 Cabassous unicinctus | reverse complement strand
GAGGATCTATATCAGAACTCTCAATTCAGTTCCATTGGCCAGTCGGTCTATCCTTGTGCCAATACCATGCAATTTTGATCACTGTAGCTTTGTAGTATTTTTTAAAGTCAGGTAATGTGATACCTCCATTTCATTTTTCTTTTTCAATATGTCTTTGGCAATTCAGGGCCTCTTACCTTTCCAAATATATTTTGTAGTTAGTTTTTACAGTTCCTTAAAAAATACAGTGTTGATTTTTATTGGGATTGCATTAAACCTGTAGATTAGTTAGGGTAGAATAGACATCTTGATGATGTTTAGTCTTCTTATCCATGAACAGGGAATATTCTTCCATTTATTTAAGTCTTCTTTGATTTCCTTTTACAGTGTTGTTTAGTTTTCTGTATATAATCCTTTACATCTTTAGTTAAATTTATTCCTAGGTATTTGATTCCTTTAGTTACTATTGTAAATGGTATTTTTTTTAATTTCGTCCTCAGATTGCTCATTATTGGTGTACAGAAATGCTACTGATTTTTGAGCATTGATCTTATAGCCTGTGAAATTATTGAACTCCTTTATAAGTTCTAGAAGCTTTGTTGTAGATTTTTCAGGGCTTTCTATGTATAGGATCATGTCGTCTGCGAATAATGAAATTTTTACTTCTTCTTTTGCAATCTGGATGCCTTTTATATCTTTTTCTTGCCTCAGTGCTGGAGCAAGTACTTCTAAGACAATGTTAAATAGGATTGGTGATAGTGGGCATCCTTGTCTTGTTCCCGATCTCAGAGGGAAGGCTTTTAGGATTTCACCATTGAAGATGATATCAGCTTTGGGTTTTTCATATATACCTTTTACATATTTAGAAAGTTTCCTTCTGTTCCTATCTTTTGTAGTGTTTTTATCAGGAAAGAGTGCTGTATTTTGTTGAATGTTTTTTCTGCATCTAGAGAGATGATCATGTGATTTTTTTCTTTCAGTCTATTTATGTGGTGTATTACATTGATTGATTTTCTTATATTGAACCATCCTTGCATACCCTGGATGAAACCCACTTGGTCATGGTGTATAATATTTTTGATATGTTGTTGAATGTGATTATCAATTATTTTGTTGAGGATTTTAGCATCTAGGTACATTAGAGAAATTGGTCTGTAATATTCCTTTCTTTTGGTATCTTTGTTTGGTTTCAGTATTAGGGTAATGTTGGCATCATAGAATGAGTTAGGCAATATTCCTTGTACTTCTATTTTTTGGAAGAGCTTAAGCAGAATTGTTGTTAGCTTTTCCCAAAATGTTTGTTAGAATTCAGCTGTGAAGCCATCTGGTCCTGGGCTCTTCTTAGTTGGGAAGTTTTTGATTACTGAGTCTCTTTACTTGTAATTGGACTGTTGAGTTTATCAATTTCTTCTTTCATCAATATAGGGTGTTTGTGAGGTTCTAGAAAATTGCCCATTTCCTCTAAATTATCATTCTTGTTGGCATATAATTTTTCAAAGTATCCTCTTAAGATACTCTTTATTTCTGTGGGTTCAGTAGTGATATCCCCTTGCTAATTCCTTATTTTATGTATTTGCATCTATTCTCTCTTTTTCTTTGTTAGTCTGGCTAAGGGTTTGTCAATTTTGTTGATCTTCACGAAGACCCAGCTTTTGGTTTTCTTTATTTTTTCTAGTGCTTTCTTATTCTCCATTTCATTTAGTTCTGCTCTAATTTTTGTTATTTCATTCTTTCTATTTCCTTTAGGTTTAATTTGTTGTTATTTTTCCAATTCCTCCAAGTGAGCAGTTAGGTCTTCAATTTTAGCTCTTTCTTCTTTTTTAATATATGTATTTATGGCTATGAACTTCACTCTCAGGACAGCTTTCGCTGCATCCCATATGTTTTGATATGTTGTGTTGTCATTTTCATTAGTTTCAAGGTAGTTACTGATTTCTTTTGAGATTTCCTCCTTGACTCACTGCTTGTCTAAGAGTGTGTTCTTTAAGTTCCATAATTTTGTGCCTAACTTGTTTCTGTAGCCCTTAGTGATTTCCAATTTCATTCCATTGTGGTCAGAAAATCTCTTTATATAATCTCATTCTTTCTAAATTCATTGAGAGTTGTTCTGTGGTCTAGCATGTGGTCTATCTTGGAGTATGATCCATGTGCACTCAAGAAGAATGTGAATACCAAGGTATTTGGGTGTAGTGTTCTGTATATATCTATTAAGTCCAGGTCCTCTAATGTATTATTCAGAGTCTTTGTTTCTATATTGATTCTCTGTCTAGATGTTCTGTCTAATGAAGATAATGTTGTATTAATGTCCCCTGCTAAAATTGTAGAGACATTTATTTCTCCACTTAGTTTTTTCAGATTTTGCCTCATGGATTTTGAGGCACCCTGCTTGGGTGCAAAAATGTTTGTTATTATTCTCTCTTCTTGAGAGATTACCCCTTTTACTAATATATAGTGTCCATCTTTGTCTCTTGAAATAGTTTTGCATTTAAAGTCTATTTTGTCTGATATTAGAATAGCTACTCCTGCCCTTTTTTGTCTATTGTTAGCTTGTAAAATTGTTTTCCAGCCATTCACTTTCAGCCTCCTTGAATCTCTGGGTCTAAGGTTGATTTCTTGTAGACAGCATATAGACAGATCATATTTCCTTATCCATTCTGCCAATCTGTCTCTCTTGACTGGTGAATTTAATCCATTAACTTTCAGTGTTATTACTCACAATGAATTTCTTACTTCAGCCATATTTTCTTTGGGTTAATATATATCATATGTTGTTTTGCTTCTGTTTTTGTCTTTTTAGTTGTTTGTAAACTCTCCTCCAACTCTCTCTCCCTTGTTTTTTCCTTTCAACTTGTAGAACTTCCTTTAGTATTTCTTGAAATGCAGGTTTCTTATTGACATACTCTCTTAATTTCTGTTTAACTGTGAATATTTTGAACTCTCCATCATTTTTGAATGCCAGTTTTGCTGGATAGAGAACTTGTGGCTGGAAGTTTTTTTCTTTAATACCTTGACTATGTCATATCACTGTCTTCTTGCCTCCATTGTTGCAGATGAGAAATCACCACTTAATCTTATTGTGCTTCCTTTGTATGTGATGGTTCTCTTTCCTCTTGCTGCCTTGAGTATTTTCTCTTTGTCTTGAGCATTGGACATTTTGACAAGTATATGTCTTGGAGTTGGCCTGTTGGGATTTATACTGTTTGGGTGTGCTGTGCTTCCTGGATCTGCACATCCATCTCTTTCAATAGATTTGGGAAGTTTTCAGCCATTATTTCCTTCAACACTCCTTCTGTTCCCTTTGCCTTCTCTTCTCCTTCTGGGATGCCCATAATGCGTATGCTTGTGCATTTTGCGTTGTCAGTTAAATCCCTGTGTCCCTGCTGGATTTTTTCTATCTTTTGGTCTATCTGTTCTACTATCTGTTTGATTTCAGATGTATTTTCTTCCACATCACTAATTCTTTCTTCTGCCTGTTCAAATCTCCTGTTATGTGAATCTACATTCTTTTTGATTTCTTGGATTGTGCCATTGATCACCTTCATATCCCTTATCTTTTTGAGTATGTTCACAATTTCTTCAGTATGTTCTCCCAATGTCTTCTTTATATCCTTAAACTCTCCCTTCACTTCATTAAGTTGTTCCATGTTATTGGTTTGGAAAGCTCTGATTAATTGTTCTATGTTCTGCATCTCTTACTGGTTTTTAGTTTGTTCATTGGACTGGTCCACATCTTCCTGTGTCTTGGTGTGGTTTGTAATTTTTTGTTGCCCTCTAGTCATCATTTTATCTTGATGTGTTTATTCTGTTGATTCACTCCACTCTCTGCTCTAGAGTTTTATTTAGCTAGTGGTTCTGTGTGTGTGTTATGTTTTCTCTTTGACACTTTTTCTTCTTATTTTATTTCCTTGTTTCTTTCTATGTTACCTTGAAGGCAAAAGATTAGGGCCAGAGGAATAAAAAAATGTGAGAAAGGAAGAAGGATAATAGTAATATTGATAAAAGTTAGAAGAGGGGCCAAATAAGACTTAGTGAAATGAATATTTAACTCATGTATGCAGTGTAGAGTTATAGGAAAAATAGTGGAGTACCTACAATGGACTGGGAAACCAAATAGAGGAATATATATATAATGATTTAGAAGGCTAGAATGGTGAGAAGGGACAGAAAGAGTGAAGTAAAGGCTGAAAGTAAAAATTAATATTAATTAAAAAAGAAGAAAACCGAATAGATAGAATTGAAATTGATACCCTTAATTTGTGGGATAATGAAAAAACGTGCTGCATAAGAACTTCAACAGACAGCAGAAGGGAGAAAGATGAAGGAAGGGGAAGAGATAGCTTGGAAGGCAAAATCAATATAGACAAAGAATGGGAAATCACTGAACAAGAAGCACATCAAAGAAGAGAGAATCTAGCAGTACCTAATTTAAAAGAAAAGAAAAAAAAAAAGAAGGCAAAAAGAACTTGGGGGGAGGAAAGAGGAAAGAAAAGCAAGAGACAACAAATATACAGAGAAAAACCAAACAACCATGCAAGCAAACAGTCAAACAAACTAAGGAGGAACAGTGTTCCTTCTAGGGTCCTTGTGGAACCTCTCAGCCTGCTTGTGTTTATCAATCAATTTCCCTGCAGGTTTCTATCTTCAGGTTTTGAGGCAGATTTTAGCTATTAAACTAAATTAAAAAGAATAATTCATTTTTTAAAGTGACTGTCTCCTTTTTTTTTAGCAATATAGGAGACCCAAGAGAAGTCCTCTTCTAGACCACCCCCTTCACCAAGGGGACCCTAAATAGGCTCGTGGAAACTAATCAAGCACTTCCCACTACCTGCCCCACCCCTGGGGAGCTGAAGCTCTGATGCTTGTCAGTGCAGAGTGATAAAATTGGCTGACGCCACCCCCTCTGGAGCCAAGCCTCAGGGTCACTGGGCTGTTCGGTAAATCAGGCTTCCTCAGTAGATTCGCCTCTCCCCTCATCCTGGTGCTGCTTCAAGCTGGCTTATCAGCTCCCCAAAACTATGAGGGTGTCCAGGCAGCCAAATCCACCTACGGGAAACCCCTCTCTACCCTCTGTTAGTACCCTCCCACTCTGGCAGAATGCTCCCTCACACTGGTAGCAGGAGTCATGGGTGCAGGGGTTGCGGATCAAACCAGACTTTTTCCCTGACGGTGGGGCTCAGCCATCTGTGTTAACCACCATAGGCAGGCTTAAAACTCACGAATCTCTACTGATCAGTCCATGCCATCGATCTGCCTGCAGATAGATGTCCCAAACTTCTCTCTCTTTGAGCCCACAGCACAGACTCTAGGGCAAGACCCTGTCCACAATTGGCCATCCTCAGAGAGCTAGTCAGTGAGTTCACCTGGAATATTTTGTTAGTTTCCCATGTATGAATCTTTTTTTCTCAACAGAAAATCCAAAGAACTTCTTTTTCCAGGGCATCTTGCCACTAGGATCCAAGCTTGTTATTTGACTTCTGTCAACCAGGTACATCTGTGCAAGTCTTTGCATTGGAAATTAGTTATGTGAGGCTGGATGTTGATGAGGACTCACAGAACCAGAGCAGTGCTGAAGCCAAGAGTAGTGGTAATAAATTTCCTATTTACCAGTGGCAGCAAGGCCCTGTCATCATCAGTGGCAGCAGCTCTCTTAACAGGCCAGTCCTGTAGAGGGGTGTATCTACATGTGGTTTCTGAAGGATAAACAGACTGTGACTCCAGTCCTTCTAAAGATTCTTTAAGCTATTTAAGTGCATATAATAAATCCTTTCTAATGAAACTAGACAGATTAGTTCTGTTTTCAGATACTAGAACATTGGGTGATATACCAAACTGAACTAAAATTATCCATTTCAATATCACCAAGATCAGAATGCCATCAATTTCAGATGCATTCCAGTTAATAAAGATGCTTTAATACATGCAGTTGCTCTTATAAGTTTTAAATAGAGATGATGGCCATTTGCACAGAAGCTTAGTTTTATGTGCTGCAGATGCAATAATTAACCAAGGTAGCAGTGCCTCTACTTTAATGGAGTTAATTCTATTTGGCAAGAAAAGATAATAAACACCCCTCCTTGAGGCACTGTTAACTGTGGCAGTCAGTGAGATCATCCGTCCTGAGATGTGTGTGTGCATAACCTCTGGAATGACCTCCCAACTCACTTTGAAGTCTCTTAGCCATAAAATTATTATTAAGGATAACTAAAAGAATAAAAAGATAATAAAAACAAAATATGACATATATAAAGCTAAAGAAAAAATGGTTAGTGTAACTACTGCCTTGCCAGTAATAACATTGAATGTTAATGAATTAAACTCTCCAATCAAAAGACACAGATTTGCAGAATGGATAAGTAAATATGACTTATTTATGTGCTATCTACAAGAAACTCACCTTAGTCCCAGGATGCAAGGACGTTGCAAGTAAATGGTTGGAAAATGATAATACATGCAAACAATAACCAAAAAAGGGTGGAAATAGCTATACTAATATCAAACAAAATAGATTTTAAGTGAAAAACTGTGTAAAAGACAAAGAAAGACACCATATCTTAATAAAAGAATAATCTATAAAGAAAAAAGAACAATCATAAACATTTATGCACCTAACCAGTGTGCCCCAAAATAAATAAGGCAAACATTGGAAAAACTAAGGGGAAAAATAGATGCCCTACAATTATAGTGGGGCACTTTGATACACCATTATCACCATTAGACAGAACATCTTGACAGAAGGTTAATAAAGAAACAGAGACCTTGAATAATACATTAGAGGATCTAGACATAATAGACATATACAGAACATAACACCCAAATACAGCAGCATATATATTTTCTCAAGTACACATGGATCATTCTCCAGAATAAACCACATGCTAGGCCACAGAACAGTTCTCAATGAATTTAGAAAGATTGAAATTATACAAAGTAATTTCTCTGACCACAATGGAATGAAGCTGGAAATTAATAAGGGGTAAAGAACCAGAATAGGCACAAAGAAATGGAAGTTAAACAACACACTCCTAGACACTCAGTGAGTCAAAGAGGAAATTTCAAAAAAAATCAATAACTACCTTGAAATGAATGAAAATGAGAACAAAACATATTGACACCTATGGGATATGGCAAAAACAGTGTTCAGAGGGAAATTTATAGCCATAAATGCTTATATTAAAAAAATAAAAAAAGACCTAAAATCAATGACCTATATGCACACCTGGAGGTACTAGAAAAAGAACAACAAACTAATCCCAAAGCAAGCAGAAAGAAGGAAATAACAAAGATTAGAGCAGAACTAAGTCAAATTGAGAATAAAAAAAAAAACTCTAGAAAAATTAACAAAAGCAAAAGTTGGTTCTTTGAGAAGATTAATAAAAGTGACAAAGCCTTAGGTAGACTAACAAAGAAAAAAAAAGATAAGATGCAAATAAAATAAAAAATGAGCAAGAGGATGTCACCACTTCTCCCACAGAAATAAAGAGTATCAAAAGAGGATACTTTGAAAAATTGCTTGCCAAGATGGATAACGTAGATGAAATGGAAATTTCTAGAAACACAAAAGCAGCCTACATTGGCAAAGAAGAAATTGATGAACTCAACAGAACAATCACTAGCAACAAGATTGAATTTGTCATCAAAAACCTACCAACTAAGAAGAGCCCAAGAACAAATGGTTTCACAAATGAATTCTATAAATTATTCCAGAAAGAACTAACACCAATCCTGCTTAAACTCTTCCAAAAAATAGAAGTGGAGGGAACATTGCCTAACTCATTCTATGATGCTAACATCACCCTAATATCAAAGCCAAAGATGCCACAAGAAAGGAAAACTATAGACCAATCTCTATAATGAACCTAGATGCTAAAATCCTCAACAAAATACTTCCTAACCATGATCCACTGGGTTTTATCCCTACAAGCAAGGATGGTTCAACATAAGAAAATCAATCAATGTAATATACCACATTAACAGATCAAAAGAAAAAATAGTATGACTATCTCTATTGATGAAGAAAAAACATTTGAAAAAATACAACATCTTTTCTTGATAAAAAGTCTTCAAACGATAGGGATAAAAGGAAACTTCCATGAACGTGATAAAGGTTATATATTTTTAAAAAACCCGTAGCTAACATCATACTCAATGGTGAAATGCTAAAGTCTTTCCCTCTAAGATCTGGCATGAGACAAGGATGCCCACTGTCACTGCTATTATTTAACATTGTGTTTAAAGTACTTGCTTTTACACTTAGGCAATTAAAAGATATAAGAGACATCCACATTGGAAAGGAAGAAGTAAAAATTTCAGTATTTGCAGATGACATGGTCCTGTACACAGAAAGCCCAGAAGAATATACAACAAAGCTTCTAGAATTGTTAAATGAGTTCAGTAAAGTGGCAGGGTATAAGACCAACAAGCAAAAAAACAGTAGCATTTCTGCCACTAATAATAAGCAATCTGAGGAGGAAATCAAGAAAAAAATTCTATTTACAATAGTAACTAATATAATCAAATATCTAGGAATAAACTTAACTAAAGATGTGAAGGACTTGTACACAGAAAAGTTCACAACATCGTTAAAGGAAATCAAAGAACACCTACATAAATGAAAGAATATTCCATGTTCATGGATTGGAAGACTAATCATCATTAAGATATCTGTCCTACCCAAATTGATTTACAGATTTAGCACAATCCCAATAAAAATTGCAACAGCAGTTTTTACTGAATTGGAAACGCTAATTATGCAATTTATTTGGAAGGACAAGGCGCCCCACATATCCAAAAACATATTGAAAAAGGAAAATGAAATTGGAGGAATCTTTCTACCTGACTTTAAAGTATACTACAAAGCTACAGTGGTTAAAACTGCCTGATATTGGCACAAGGATACACATACTGAACAATGGAACCAAATTAAGAGTTCTGATATAGATCCTCACATATATGGTCAATTGATGTTTCGAAAGAGCACCAAGTCCACTCAACTGGAACAGTATAGCCTCTTCAACAAATCGTACTTGCAGCACTGGATATTCATATCCAAAAGAATGAGAGAGGAACACCACCTCATGCCCTACACAAAATTTAACTCAAGTTGGATCAAAAACCTATGTATAAGAGCCAAGATCATGAAGCTCCTGGAAGATAATGTAAGGACACATCTATAAGATCGTGTAGTAGGAAATGGTTTCATAAACTTTACACCCAAAGCACAAGCAACAAAATTAAAAATAGATAAAGAGGACCTCCTCCAAATTAAAAACTTTTGGACTAAAGGAGTTTGTCAAGAAAGTGAAAAGGCAGTCTACTCAAAGGGAGGAAATATTTGGGAACCACTGATATATATATTTTTAATATCCAGCATATATAAAGTTATCTTGCATCTCAAAAAGAAAAAGAAAACAACCCATACAGAAAATGAGCAAGAGTAATTTTGAATAGACATTTTTCCAAAGAGGAAATACAAATGGTTAAAAAGCACATGAAAAGAGGTTGGACATCATTACCTATTAGGGAAATGCAAATCAAAACTAAAATGAGATATCACCTTACACCTATTAGACTGGTAACTATTAAAAAAACAGAGAACTACAAGTTTTGGAGAGGGTGGGAGGAATAGGAACTCTCATCTACTGCTGGTGGGAATGTAGAATGGTGCAGCCATTGTAGAGGATGGTTTGGTGGTTCCTCAGGCAGCTAGCTATAGAATTGCCATATGATCCAGCAATCCCACTGCTGAGTATATACCCAGAAGAACTGAAAGCATAGATGCAAATAAGTATATGCATGCCATTGTTCATAGCAGCATTATTCACTATTGCCTACAGTTGGAAGCAACCAACTGCCTTATTTTGAAGAAATTCAAAAGCTGGCTGTAAAATTAATATGGAATTCAAGTTACCCTTATAGCCAAAACAATCTTGAAAAAATAATGACTGTAGGTGAACTCACACTTATTGATCTCCAAAATGTACAAAGCTACAGAAAACAAAACCCTGTGGGACTGTAATAAGAATAGCCATATAGATATGGGGAATACAATTGAGAGTCCAGAAATAAACCTACACAGCTATGATTAAAGGATTTTGGAAAAGAATGTTGAGACCATTCAATAGGGAATGAATAATCTCTTCAACAAATAGAGTTGGGACAACTGGATTTCTACATCAAAAGAATGAATTTTGACCCCCTTTCTCACACCATATATAAAAATAGACTCAAAATGGACCAAAGTCATCAATATAAAATGTAAAAGAAAACATTCGGGCAAACTTGCATGACCTCAGATTTGGCAATAGTTTCTTAAGTATGACAACAAAAACACAAGGAACAAAAGAAAACTAGGGAAATTAGAATTCATCAATGTTTAAAACTTTCCAGGTTGAGTGATGGTCTTACAATCTTGAGCTATCTTCTGTAAACCATGCTGCTTGCTAGACCCACTCCAATAACTAATCAAAGAGGGGGGTTTATTCAGCCACAGGTTTAGATAAGACCTTAGGGTATCTAATAAAGAGATGAAAGGCAAAATGTCCCAGTTTATCTCTACAACAGATTCTCCTATTACATATATTTGAATTTGAATTTCTGTTGAATAAAGGGACTCTTCTGTTCATTTCATGCGGGAATGGTTATGATATAACCCAGAGTCTATGGATATTTCAGGTCTGAAATGTGTTATGTCCTTTAGTTAAAAAGAAGCAATTCCCAATAAAATCCAATAGCAAGCAAGCAAGCAAGTACCTTTCATATAATAGATTTTAGCTGTCCAAATGCTTCTCAGTCAAAAAGCCCAATGGTCACTGCTGGGTGACAATTCCAGCATCCCTTTCAGGAAGCATTGTTCAGAAAAGGGAAATATTTCCTACTGACTTTCATTTACAAAACAAAGAAGCATCTTCCAGAAGACCTCCATAAATTTTTCTCTGTTGTTTATTGGCTAGAATGGTATTACATGCTGATTGTTACATTAATCACTGGAAAGGAAAATAGCATAGTCACAATTGGTTGAGACTAATCCATCTTACTTCACATTCACACTTTAGAACAGAGATGGACTCCATTTTTTCCTCAAATGCATGATCACTTGACACCAGAACAAAATATAGTTCTGATAGAAAAGATCTGTTAGAAATTAATGGTGCCTTTCATAACCAATATTTCTCTCTTGATGACCCTTTCTGGCCTAGATCTTTAATATTTCTCCCTCTCTTTCTCTTCCTCTTTCCTCTCTACTAGCTTCTTCCCTCAGACATTGAACATGATAAATTTTCTCCCATCCCAAAATATATTCACCCTCAATTTCAATGTTGCCCTTATAGTGATTAATTTTGTCCATATATAACAACACTATTTTTTGCAGCATTTTATTTTGAGGAAGATAAAATTGGTGAACAGAAAAATTGACTAACTTGCCCAAGGTCACACACATTGCCCAGTCTTCAATAAATGATAATAGTAGCACATATTTCTACCATCAGAAAATATGGTAGAATTTATTTCAGAAAATATTTTCCTTGTATTTTTTTATGCATAAGTCTGCTTGCTGGATGATTTTACATGTTGTGTTTTGGTATTCTTCCCAATGACTTTATTTTATTTAAGGCTGTTTTACAGACTCAGGTAAGTTAAATGCCATGCATAGAGTCATATAATTAGTAAGTAGAAGAATTGGGAATCATATCCAGATTCATGTCTTGGTGGATTGAATCATGTACACCATAAAAGACATTTTTTAAATTCATGTTCCTGTGTGAGTGAACACATTCATAAATAGTATCTTTGAGAATATTAAGGCCAGTCAGATTGTGGACTCATTAGTAAACAGCATCTTTGAAGTTCCTATTTAGGTGTGGCAAAAGCCTAAATCACATGTCTAGAGGCTCAACTAAGTGAGGACATGGGGGTGGGGGGCAGCCAGAGAATCCAGAAGTCAAAGAAAGCCAAGGAGGATATCAAAGTCATTGTCAAGTGACAGAAGGCTGAATCATCACAAAGCTGCCAATTTTGAAAGAGAGCATAACTCTGCTGACATCTTGATTTTGGCTTTTTTTAACCAAATCATTTTTTTTGAGGTACCAGGGCCAGGGATTGAACCTGGGACCTCACATATTTAAAGCCAGTGCTCAACCGCTTGAACCACATCCACCCCCCTGTCCCACTTCTTTGAAAAGGGCCCACAGGGCATTCTGTCCATTGTGACCTGCTTTACAATGTAGCCATACAGCAATGTCATCTGCCAGCACTCCATCTGGGACTGGAAGATGGTCAAGTTGAACTGCCTGCTGATTTCCTGGAGGAGATTGAGTAGTATGTACAGCTACATGAAAAACAGTCATTTTCATTTTTTAAACAACATGCTATAATTTGTCTTCACATTTCTTGTCTGTCCCTAAAAGGTTTTGACTTTTTTTTGACTTTTTTATTGGGGAAGCCAGATAGCCAGACCCTTTTGTGCAGCTCAGCTCTGTGTACAGAGCTTTATTGGGCTGGCTTCATGTATAAGCACTAGTCAAGCCACTCAGAGTTCAGCCCATTGGTTGTTCTGCTCCATACTATCTTCCCTCCTGATGGTGTCAGTACTGTGCTGCACCACAGCAGTCATCCAGGGCATGGATTGTCCTTAGCTGACCTGTCCGTGTACCACTCATCATCTAGATTGGACCCAACTCCTTCCTTTATTTTCTCAGGCAAGGCTAAGAGTCCTGCTACTGTGTCATCAGTGGAGTGTGGGTCAAGGAGAGCCCAAATCTCTTTGAAATGCATCAGGGTATTACATCAGTTCTGTACATAATATTGTGATCTCATTCCCTAATTTTAGGTTGCATTTTAGCTAGGTTATTCAAAGAAACTGACCAGACAACTTAAATTAGTGTGCCACAAAAATTTAAAAAAGAGACAAATTTCCCTTAGAAATTAAAGTTTTAAAATACAGATAATATTACTTTTTACCTTCTGTTCTTATTCACCTTAATCTTTAACTAGATCAATCCCATTCACCTTTTCATTGAAATCTCAACTTTTCTTTACCTTTCTTAACAATTGTGGTATGGAGTGGCCTTTTATAATTAATGCTGCTTCTTCAGCACATTTAGAACTGGAGAATTTTAGCTCTGAGTCCCAGGTGTCATACAGACAACTAAAGTTCCAGGGAGCTACTAGTTTATATGCAAAGAGCAAAGCATTGCAGAATTTAGATATAATAGTTAATGCCCAGGAATAAATGTGACTTCTGCAAGAGTTTACAATCTAGGTTCTAATTCCCTTATGAGCATTTTTTAAGTGAAGCTATTTTTAGAGTTAAAAAAACATTTGACAATTAATTTATTTGAGGTCATCTACACATACCAAAGCAGAAGTTTTAATCTGTCTCACCTTTACATGTTTACCAGGGTTATGTGAACTAACAGGTAGGACATAATTGATAGACTTGCCTGGCTTCTCTTTCTAAAGCTCCTTTTTGTTGAAGATGATGGGTAGCTGACTGCCCTTGCTTTTAGAGAAGTTTAAAGCAGAATAACTGACTAGGAAATTTGCTCATTTCCATTATATGTAACATTCTTTTAAGAGTAATTAAAATGATAACGAACAATACTATACTGTTGTCCAATATCATGTAGATCAGTATAAGAGCATAACACAGACAGTGAGAACATTAAGTCTTCAGCAGTTTTACAAAATTGCTAAATATATGAATAACATTTTTGTCATGCAAATTTAATCAAAGGCTAGAAAATCCCTTTAAATTTTATAACACCTCCTGCAACTTATAATATATTAAATGCAACTATTTTTAGCACTTCACTTTTTACAAGTTGCAAAAACAAATGTTTTGCAAGTTTGAAATAAAAGCTATTTTTTAGGGTTTTATTTGGAGAAGGCATAATGTGAAAAATTGTCAGGTTTGAACATTATGTTAAACAGGTAAATGGGTCACAATGAAACCAATATTTGGTTCCCTATTTAACAAAGTGATCCAATAATAAGGATGTAATGTCAACATAAACATCAATGAGGATATTAATCTGATAGGATAGAGAACCTTTGTCTTCTAGACAAAGTACTCAGATGGTTAAGAAAAGTTTTTATAAACTTTCATTAAGAACAGACTAATAATCTGAGACAATTTCATTACTTTAACAGAGAAAACTAAACTTTAGCTTAGTATGAATACAGTTACATAGGAAAGCCTTTTTAAAAAAATAGCATAAACATGCTTATTAAATTTTTTTTTTTGACCAAGCAGACTTATTTTTATTGTAGTAACAAGAGAACTTGTAACATTGATATAAACATAGAGGGTATCAGGCGTTCTGAGAGGGCCGGTAAAGAAGAATAGGTGGAACAGAGGGCATTTTAGGGCATTGGAATTGTTCTGCATTATACTGCAATGACAGATACAGGCCAATATACATTTTGTCAAAACCTATATAATTGTACAGTATAAATTGTAAACAAAAATGTAAACTATAGACCTTATTTAGTAGCAATAATTTAATATTTTTTCATCCATTGTAATAAATGTAACAAATAATATCAGAAGTTATTTATAGGGGAAAGTGTGAGGGGGCAAATAGGAATCTCTTGTCCTTTTTTTTCTTTTTTATTTATTTATTTATTTATTTTTCATATATATTTTAAAAGATGCTTAGATTACATAGATGTTACACAAAAATTACAGGGATTCCTGTGATCTCCACCTCCCATACCTCCCATAACATCTCACATAACCCTCTTTCATTAATGTGGCACATCACCTGCAATGGATATACACATCCTGGGGCTTTGCCACTAAGCATAGACCACAGTTCACATCATAGGCCCCACTCTATCCCACAGAGTTCTGCAGGGTATATGCTGCTCTAAAATGACCTATGTCTGTCACCACAATGTCACTCAAGACAACCCCCAAGTCCTGAAAAAGCCCCTGTATTACAACTGCCATTCCCCCCCTGCCCTGAAAGCATCTAGTGGCCACTGGCTTCACCTCACTGTTATAATTTCTTCCATTGCTTGAATCCCAATATGGCTACGACAGAATACCATTAAGCCCACTCTAGTCCATAGCTCTTCCCCCAATCCTGAGGGGACTGGAATGGTGATGTCCACTCCATCTCCAAGTGAGAGTGGGCTTATATCCCATGGATATGGTGGAGGGGATTATCCTGCCTTCAGCTGCAGGCTCTATCCATTCCCTGGGATGGCCGTTGTCCATCATCATCATCTCCTAACCAGGTGACCTGGGTGAGTCCATTAGGCTGTAGGGTAGGAGTTGCAGCTCCACCAAGATTCCAGGCACAGCTGTCACATAGGCAGGCCAGAGGCTCCAGTCTCTGGAAGTACACCTACAAACTCCAGCCTCACATATAGGTTTGAATAGAAGGGACCGATGGGCCATGTGCAGGGAGGACTTATTTGAGTCCAACTCTGTCACTCTCAGAAGCAGAAATTCCAAAGTAGAGCCTACTGATAAGGCATCAATCTCTGGGGCTATCCCCCCTTATATAGGACCTGGGTGAAAGAGGATGGCCCACTCTTGGGTTCTTGTTATTGATGACTAGCCTTATGAGTCTATGCTCTTGTAATTGAAACTTGGCCTACTGTTATGGGGTGCGTAAGGGTTGCCACCTGAGAGCCTCCTTGTTGCTCAAATGTGGCCTCTTTCTAAGCCAAACTCAGCAT
>JAQZBX010069127.1:0-15639 GCA_029593785.1 Cabassous unicinctus | reverse complement strand
GCGTGCCCTCACAAGGAGGCCTCGGGACGCGAACCCGGGCCTCCCATATGGTAAACGGGGGCTCTATCCACTGAGCCACACCCGCTTCCCCATCTTAACTTTCTACACATTTGATTTTGCTGATTTGTAACTCATTTGGATATCTTTTAGTGTTGCTCATTATTAGTGTTTATTTTTTATCCCAGGTTTATATTTTGCATTTGAGCGTTACAGAAATTAAGTTGTAAATATTTTAGTCTTGTTTAATTGAGTCATTCTCTTATCGTTCAGATTGACTTCTTTAAGTTTGGGGGACTGTACACTTCTTCTTTAACCCCACTTTTGATGGTAAGGTTGCAGTGAGCATTATAGGCTTATGGAAGTTCTAATTTTTTCTGGACTTTTATAGCATAAATATAGGCTCTAGATTTTTAATCATTGCAGTTACATTCACTGCTTTCCACCCAAAATCACTACTGAAAAGCCTCAGTTTTTGCTCTTGTATTTTGTCCACTCTTCTTTCCTTTGTTCTTTCATCACAGACTCATTCAGTATCTTTAAATAACTCTTCACCAATTCCTTTTAAAATCAGCACTTTCCATTTTCAAGGGTAACCTAAAGATAATGTTTCTCTTAAGAAAAGTACATGAACTTTGTCCTCTAACTTGATTTTTATTTCTTGTTATCCTATAAATTCTTGAAAATTAAAGCTTCCCTCTTCCAAAATAACTGAATGCTTCCAGAATTGTTAATACCTTACCTCTCACCCCAAGAACCTACTTTTCCCTTCAGTCTTTCTTTAGCCAGACTCAGTTTCTTCATATACCTGCAAACCCAAGGTCACCTACTGCCCACAGACACTTTTCTGTCTTTATCTTCTATAATCTCTTGGCAGCATGTGACAGCATTGACCACGCCTTCCTTTTTGAGATACTCTGTTCCCTTGACTTCTGTGGTGACTTGCTTTTCTGGTGTTTCTTCAAGCTCCCTGCTTGTTGCTCAGTGTTCTGTCTTGGTTCTTGCCTCCTTCCATTCTGTACTCCCTCTAGGACATTGCCATCCATTTCCATGGCTTAATTAAAAGAAAGAAAGATGATACCACAGTTGGTCATTTCCAACCAGGGTCTCTCTCCTGATTTCCAAACCCATGTACACAGCTGTCTACTGACCATATCCATCCAGGCACTTCATGCTCAAAGGGGCCCAGAACAGAACTTTGTGGTCCTTGCACTATATACTGTGAACTCAGCATATTATATGTTGGTATGAGTGAGTGAATAAATATATACATGAGCAGAAAATGCATATTGAATTCTGGAATATAAACTAGTCCCAGAATAGGCTCGTGTCAGTCTATTGATGGTGATTCTGTCGTCTTCCTCACCAAACTATTAACACATATACTCTTGTCTGCCTTGATCAATGAAATTTGGTCTCTCTTTTTAATCTGTCTTTTGACCTCCTGCTTTCCAGACCCATTTACTTATTTTGATTGGTCCTTGAATTTCTTTACTCCTGCCTTGATGTTCTGATGTCTTGCTTCTGATGTCTCAGAAACCACAAAACATTTAATCCTAGACCTGGCCTGACCTTTGCTAGGGGATTCCTGGTGTTTAGTAGGGGTGAGTAGGTGTGTGTGTATGTGTGTGTGCATGTGCACTTGCGTTAGCTGTTTCAAATAATGATTCCAAAGATATTTAATTACCTTGAGTCTAGTAGTATTACAATTAGACAGTAGAAATAAGCTAACTCTTCAAAAATTGTGTTTACATTTATATGAGTAAATATTTCACGTAATTTGATTCTATTGTCATTTTGCCATTTTTGAGCTTCTTTTCTTTCATGGAATCTTCTGCAGCATACATGAATCGTGATCAAGTTTCTGACTTTTGTAGACACAGACTTAATTATGACTGTTCTAGTAAAGGAATGAACCTGTTCAATGTAAGCCCCATGAATATGCACACAGTGCTAGTCTTAGAAGTGTTGGACATGCTTCATTTCCTCAGTAACAGCATCACTACTTTGTGCTGAGATTCCTGAGTATCTTCACGTTTACTGAGGAGAAAGCCCTATTTGCTGGAATTATCAAATAGTAGGTATGCAGGTAGAGCTAATATCTATATGCTTTCTTTGCCCAAGGATACTTCACAAAGAGGTGATATGCTGATTTAAGTAAGATGGTTTATGTAAACTAGCACAAACATTTTATTTAACACTATGTAAGGGACACGCCATAGCTACGCATTATCTGAATTTCAATTTATAGTTTTCATGAGTAATGAACTGGTTGAATTAGGCTCTTCCTATCCTTCCAAATACGTATCAGGAAGCTTAGGAAGGGAATGGGATTATATTGGTTATAAGATAGTAACCAAACATATCGAAGAACTTTATAAGGAAGATCATCAAGGGGGTTTCCTTTCTTTTATGTTTTCTTTGTTTTTTATATAGTTTTCTCTCTGTTAACTTAATGTTCTTTATAATCATCACTGAACTCATGCAATGAGTTTGAAAGAGAAGCAGAAAAGCCGTATTTATTACAGTAGCCATGGAAAACCATGTTATATGTTTATATCCTTGAATATTTCTTGGAACATGAGAAAAGCAATATTTGACATTAATGTAAAAAGAGCCAATTCAAATACAAATGGAAACTAAAGAGATATATCTGTTCCTATGTGCTAAAGATAGTTGGCTGAGAAGTGTCTCAAGACAAATCACCAAGAACACTACATTGGAATCTTAAATTGTAGACCATTTATTATTTATTTGTCTATCTATTGTTGATTGATTGGTGTGGAAGGAAGTTATTCTATATACTGTTATAGCTTTTATTAATTCAGAAATATTGAAACGGATTTTCTTCATTACTTTTTAGTCAAATGTCGTAAGTTTGTTTGATTTCTAAACAATACTTTATGTTGGCCTCTTACTATAGAATGAAATCTTTCTTCCTCCATGAATTTTATTCATACTTCATATATACTGATGTCTTTAATATGGAATTAGGAAAAATCAAAAGACTTATGTAAAACCTGGTAGCGATTCAAACCTGCACTGCGATGACACAGCATTTTAAGATTCATTTAATCATAAGAACCTTGACAGCAATGTTTTGTGTTTGTATTTGTTTTGTTTTTGCCAGCATATGTGTTTAAACACATTCACCAACCTCTGGAAGTATTTAGAGAAATGTTTGTGCTGCTTAATTCCCCACGTAAATGGTAATTTCATGGCAGTTCTTGAAATAAACATTTTTTAAACTTGAAAATATTCTGTGACTATTTCCATTACAGAAATAAAATATTTAAAACTCAAAATAATATTTGACTTGTAAGCTGAAACCTAATAGTAACATTTCTCTGAAAAATGAGAATTTATGTCTGATTGCAGTATTTTGTATTGTATCTTGTATTGGTCTTGCTCTCTTTTACAATTAATCTGCATAACATGTTACGACAAAATTGCTTCATATCTCAAATTGAGGATGCCACTTGGTCATTTAAAGTGTGAGTGCTGTGTGATATCCTACAGTGCCATAACCCCCTCATCTTCATCATCATCATTGTTGTCATCATTGTCATCAACATTATGGAAACATACGTTGAACACTGTTTCAGGCATTGTGCGAAGGGCTCTACGCAAATCGTCACATTAAATCCTACAGTAACCCTCTGAGGAATCTTCCCATTTTGTCCCTATTTTGTGCGTGAGGAAACTGTCTTTTGGGAGATTAGGAGCTCTGCTAATCAGGCATGGTGTTGTTTAAATTATTTTAAAGGCTACATTTTAGTGGTAAATAGGAAGTAAAAGAGAAAAGTGAGTGGGTTCAGAAGTTAAATGCAGAATAGCATGCAATAATAGCAAAAATGCGATAATTTATGTTACCTAAGTGTAACATAAATTAAAACCCTCATTTCTTGGTAAATAATCAAATACAAATATAAAACCTCATTTTCAGCAGTGGAATCAAGTGAAGAAATTGAGAAAAAAGGAAGTTGAATTAACAAATATTTTGGTAGAGTGGTATGTTGCTTCTTGATGTCAGTGAGGAATTGTGTGTCTCTATTTGAGTTTAGGGTCCTACTATATTAAAGGGAAGGAAAGGACACGATAGTGATGAGATAATTTGAAGAATGCCCTCCAACTGTAGAGTAGGATGCCAAAAACTGAGTTGGGTGATTAATAAAAGCCTGGCTTTTTATTATTTAAAAGTTATTAAAAATGAATTTTGAATCTATTAAGCACTACTGATTTATTTCAAACTGCAACAAATAACATTATCTGCTTAAAGGTAAAAGTAGACAAACCATTTAATAAACCATTAATGAATGATGAAAAAGTCTTAATAAGAAGGGATTATACTTGTAAATGGGACTATTTCAAGTGCAGGTATTAACGAGATAGATTACTAACCCCATGTGAAATTTAAGAATATACTAAACTTTAGGAATTTATACCACACTTTTAAAGTGCATATTTCCTTCTGATTCAAGATTCCTTCACCTTCTTCCTTTCTGAAAGTTGTCTTTTGTTTAAATGAGTACTATCCAGGGTCTTTTCTCATGTTAGTGGTGATAGCTGACTATCCTGAAGAAAGTCTAAGTAGAAGTTAATGATAAAAATGACACTTTCTGAGGCTAAGGAAGTTGCTTTAAAAATTGCAAGTCTGAATGCAAATAAAATGACAAAGCAGGGTCTTTCTGTGTTTGCTATAATAGGCCCCATATTAGTGATCTTTCGATTTTAAATACAGAGTAATCTATGATAAGAGGAGCTTTGCCAAGTGGAAAGAAGACAGGAGATATGGACATTAACTTGAAATAATGAGCTGCTAAAGAAGATAATGGATCAGGCTGTTCCAAAGCAGTCCATGGTGGGTGTGGAGTGGGTGGGGAGAGAAACTTTGAAACTGGATTCTTCAGTCTTTTCAAAGAGAGGATCTCCTTTTACTTCTGCCAGGAAGTAATGGCTGGGAGGGGAGGGGATGGAGTGTGTAGGACTTAAAGAGTTGACAACAAGGATACAATACTACAAATTTCTACAAATACTTATTGACTTGGTAGCCTGCAGCTGGAAGAATCATCCTAGAGACATAAGTGGTCATTAGTACCATGATCGACTTTGAAGTTAGACAGAATTGGACTCCAATTTTAATTTTTAAATTAATTTTACATTTGAAATTAGTGTCAAGTATTCCACTGGAACTTGGAAGATGATTAAATGAGATATTGCATGGTAAACTGTTTCATAGATTCTAAAGTTGTCTTTAAATACCAGGTAATATGACAATTGCATTGTATGAATGACACTGGTCCTCAGTTTTTAGAACTTCTGTTCTTGAGAAAGAGAAGTAGACTGGGGAGAAGCTATGGTTTGGGATAGCTGAGATGCCCTAAAAAAGTGGAATATTCAATTTTTCTCTGTTCTTCCTTGATATACATTAAAATAATATTTAAAAATAATTATTTTGCCCTTACTAAAATGTAAATTCCAAGGCAATAGACTTTTTGTTTTTTTATTTTTTTTTTAATTTTTACTGGGAGGTCCCGGGGATCAAACCCAGGTCCCTCCATATGGGAGACGGACGCCCAACCATTTGAGCCACATCCGTCCCCCCAAGGCCATAGACTTTAAAAAATAATTATCAGAATATGGACAAAATGACCGATTATATCTAAAGCAATACTGTCTTCAATTGGGAAATTTTCTGCAGCTTTTTGTTTCACATTTTACTACACTAAAAAATGAGGAGCATTCATTGATTTAGTGTTTGCTATATGCTAGGCTCTGTGCTAAGAATGTTTTATGTATTATTCATTCCTTATTCAACCCTATGGGGTAGGTGTTATTCTTGCCATTTTAGAAATGAGGACGCTGAGGTACAGAGGGGTTAAATAAATTGCTGAAGGTCACACAGGTAGTAAATTTGATAGCCAGAATTCCAGCCCAGGTCTTCTGGACTTCAGAGCCCATGTTCCTGTCTGATATGCTATAATACTTATGACAAATGCACTGAACTCGTTTTCCCCATTATTTTGACCATTCCTTTACGTTTTAAAAAATACAGTGTGCTATATGCGGATATAGAATGAAATGCCTCGATAAAGACATTTAAAATTCCATGTGGGTAGAGGAAATTCTGAAGATTTAATGGAAGCATCTGTTGTAAATCAGGTAGCCTATTTATTCTGCCAGAGAAAGAGTTGGTATATTTTAAAATGTATAATTAGAGAAGCATAAGGAAAGGGCAATTGTGAAAGTCTAATAAAATAAGAGTATTTTTTCAAAAATTCTTAACATATCTGCCATAGAAATGTATGTAAAATGTTTTGATGTCAAGTATCGCTTATATATATATATATATATATATATATTTATTTATTTATTTATAATTATATATATATAATTCTGAAGCTGAGCTAGGTTGGTATCTTCTTCATGTAATAAACTAAATTATGTTAATGAATCTACCAGTTTCGTACCTGGTATGTAATGATAGAGTAAATGTTTCCTATCTCCAATCATAAAGTTTAATAATGGTACATTTCCAAGTTTTTAACCACATCACTTTCCATAACTAATACAACTGACATTAATTATCTTATACAATTTCTGAGGGTCAGGAATCTCAGAGCTTCTCCCTGGGTGGTTCAGGCTTAGGGTGTCTCATAAGTTTCCAAACTACCAGGGCTGGAGTATCTGCTTCCCAGATAATTTACTCACTAGCCTCAGATCCTCACTGGTTGTTTGCTGAAGTTCTCAGTTTTTTACTTCCTGGGCTGTCAGAGTGAGTGTTCCATATCCATATCCATATCCATATCCATATCCATATCCATATCCATATCTATATCCATATCCAATGTCCGTATCCATACCCAATGTCCATATCTATGTATACAGGTGGGGGAGAGGAGGAGAGAGGGAGAGGGAAGAGGGAGAGAGGGAGAGAGGGGGAGAAACAGAGAGAAAGAGAGAGAGCCCAAGTCAGAAGCCGTAGTCTTTTAGAACCCAATATCAGAAGTGTTATGCCATATTGTATTGGTCACACAGATCCACCTTGATACAGGGTGGGCGGGGTCTACACAAAAGACTGTAATACCAGGGGTTGGGGAATTTGGGGGACCATCCTAGAGGCTGACCATCACAACAAGTATTTCATTAGGAAAAATACATACTAATAATGTTCCAAAGTTATGAGGAAATATCTCCTGTATTGTGCTGCAAGAATTGTAGTTAAAAAAATTGAACCAAATCCTTTTCTTAACTTGTACATGGATAGTATATGGTGATTTCGTTGAATTGCATTTGTAGGCTTAGATGAATTTGTTATATCAAACTGAAATTTCTTTTTTAAAATGAGAAGACAAAAGGAAGACCACAATGGATTTAAATGTCCACTATGCCACTCCCACTGTTCCAATTCTGAAACTCAGCTTTCTTATTTGTAAAATGGGATTAATACCAGCCTCATGAGCTTGTTGATTATAGTTGTAAACATCCTGTTCTGGTGATAAAAAAATAAATGGTAAGTAGTGGATCTGACTAGATGAATAGCTGATAAATGTTAACTTTCAGAATCATGTTTAAAGGGAAAAATGCATTACAATTAATTAACTTTAGTGCTCTGCTATAATTCAGAAAACAATTTCAGGTGGAGTTTGCTATTCTAACTAAATAAGTAAAAAGAAGCCCATGTTACTATAAGTAAAAAACAATGTAATGAAACTAATTGAGAAGAACAAAGGAAACCAGCTCTTAGGCTGAATAAGCAAATGAAACTAAAATTGTTTGTTAGGAAGTTTTGTAATCATGAGGACAAAACTTTTAAAACACATTGAAATACTTGGATATTAATAGAAATTATTTTATAATCATATGAAGGAAATTTCAAAACTTAGGGTAAAAATAAACAAATGTCATTAATGTTAGCAACTGAACTTGATCTTTGCTTCTTTTCTATCAGTTTATCCTATGTTAGCGATAGTTATAAATTAATGTCTGAAAAGTCTGTTTTTCAGGATAAGCAAATCTTGGATCTCACAAATCTTAGTTGCTTCCTTCACTTGATTCCATTACTCTCAAGCTCCCTGACTTGATTAATTTTCCAGCCCAGAGACCTAGCAATATATCCAGTTTGAGTTTTTCCCAAAGTTTCATGATTTTCTCTTACCTCTGCAAATGGAGTGGTTTTCTTCTTACTTTTTATTGTTAATTAAAACATATATCCAGAAAGTCCATATAATATCTATGTACAGTTTAAAAATAATTACAAAGTCATAACCCATACAACCTCTCCCTTGGGTAAGAGAATATTACCATCCCACCAACTTACCACTCAGAAGTTTGCTCCTTTCCTCCTTCCTGTGGTAATCACTTTATAGACTTTTGAGAAAATAATTTCTTTGTTTTATTTATTTTCTTTCTTTTTTTTTTAAAGGAGGTACTGGGGATTGAACCTGGGACCTTATATGTGCAAAGCAGGCACTAAACACTGAGCTACACCCGCTCTGCAATTTCTTTGTTTTACCTTATAGTTTTACTACCTGCACATGCATCTCTGACATAAAGGTAGTTTTGTTTAAGAGTTCTTTTAATGAAACGGATGTGTTTTAATAATGAAGACTGGAAATTATACGCCATGTATAATGTTATCCTCAATGCCCCAGAACAATACTTATTAAAATGCATACTTTTAAGAATGAAAGTAAATAACTTTAAAATAATTTTTATAACCCACAAAAGGCAAAATAGAAGCAATATTCTGTGAGCTCCATTTTAGATCAAATTTTATTTTTTTTATACAGATCACCCCCTCAATTGATGACTAACGTCCATATTCAATTTCCTGGAGTGTATTTTAATGCTCCAATTTGTTCATATTGAAATGAAATCCATGATTATTGTTTCCAAATGTTTTATTACCAAGGACTCAAATTATTATGTTCCCTCTAAACCCGGTTTGAAATATTTTAATTTTGTAAACAGCATTTATTAAGATATATTCAGTTCCTGCCATTCTTTATTAATGAGCGATAGATGTAAACCATTGGAACCCTTTTTGGTCAGCCTGAGATATGCTATGCAATAATATACTTCTAATACTGGTTAAATCTAGCAATACTAGCTAAAATCCAAGAAAGCTTTGTTCAGATTTATTTACGAACAAATGCTTGTCTTTTCTTAGCTATTTTAAAATACTGAAAATAGTTTATACTTGTTACTACTTTTGAGAATTCCTAAAGATTTCTCAATGGAAAATTTACACACGTGCACACATTCACACACACACACACACACACACACACCCACAGCCATTGTTGAAGTCTGTAGTATGAAAGAATAGTTAAATTCATTGTAATCACGTTTTTGCTTTAATTAAAGTCTTCAACACCATAAGTACAGATGGTTGCCAAATTTCAAATGACCCATAATAAATCCAGCACGTTGCCCTGCTCACCATTGCTCTCTGCCTTATTAAAATCCTCGCTGCTTTGGCTGTGGAACCTACTGTAGAAAAGGGGAAAAAAACAACACGTTGCCATGTAGTAGATCTTTCTTATTTCTTTGTTGAATAAAATGCATTTTTTAAAGTGTCATTGAGTACTGTGGGTTCAGAAATGGGAAATG
The DNA here is from genome assembly GCA_029593785.1 of Cabassous unicinctus. Lineage (NCBI taxonomy): Eukaryota > Metazoa > Chordata > Mammalia > Cingulata > Chlamyphoridae > Cabassous > Cabassous unicinctus. The sequence continues at coordinate 6,027 of JAQZBX010069127.1, read as the reverse complement.
GTTAGAAGTAGTTAAGAGAAGGAATAGGATAGGGTGGCTTACCCCCAAAGTTGGCTTATTTCCGGTTTGCTTGCTCACTCACAAAAGCCTCCCCACACAATGGAAAAATACTTTTCTACTCACCTGAAATGCTGCCTCACTTTATTATGATGGGGAGCTCCTCAGACACATTTGCATTAGCAAGATTTCTCTTTTTACAAGGTAGATACTGCCTTCTGGCAGGCATTCTTGCAAATTAGTTTGATCACATTGTTCTCTTCCTAATATCTTAGGTAAAGAGAGTTTTGCTTGGGGTTTTAGGGTGGAAAGGGAATAATTTTGGTGGGGGTTACCTTTCTGTGGTATAGGGAAGGGGAGTGGTGATTAGATTTGAATAATGGCCCTTTTGACTTAGTATCTAGAAAAGAGAAGACTCTGAAGAAGGAAACTTTATAAAGGCACATTCATCTATATGAAGTTTTTGCCTTGAGCTAACTTAAAACCCAAATAAGAAGTGAGGCAGAGTGGGCTGGATGTCTCTCTCTCTCTTTTCCTTCCTTCATCACTGACTTATTCATGCTGGGAGTATTTGGATCATTATTCTCATAAATTAAGGTTAAAAAGGCATCTAGGACTGATCAGACACCTAATAACCATCTAAAAGGTTATTTGAAAAAGTTCCAAGTTTTATATAAAAATGAACTGTTGGAATTTCATTTGATTGTAAGTTTGGAATTGTTTGTAAATGAAAATCTGTTTATAGTTCTTCAAGTATATTTTGAATTTTGAATGCCATTTCTGTAGCAGGGATAGCTAGATTAACCCTTTTAAGCACTGACATCTGAAATAGGCCACAGAGCAAAACTTATGTGATTATATTTATATCTTCTATAATAAATTACTTTACTTGAAGTCAAGAACTCTATTGCATGGATTTCTGCCCCTTTGGCAGCTAGTATGTACCTAATAGGTGATCAATTAATGTTGAGGAATGAATGAGTGAATTGTTATATAGACCTAGAGTATATAAATAGAATCCACACAGGGGTCATTCACATGAGGAGATTTGTGGGTTTGATTATTGCCATCATTGAATTGACAAAGGAGGTTATCCTTTATTATCAATTTATCTAATAAATATTTAATTGAGCACTTACAATTGCTGGCCCCTGTGCTAAGTGCTCTGTGGGTAACCGAGATGAATTAAGCAGGACCCCTGCCCTCATGTAGTTCACCTTTTATTGGGAAAATAGCCATAATAATAACACACACAAAGCCATAATGAGGACCACAATTAAGGCACAGAACAAGTGCTATAGTAGTTCATAAGACTACAAATGATTCAGGTGTTTGGTGACATTGAAGTTGGAAATGTGATGAAGAAAATGAAGGCACTTATCAGTAAGGGATGCTTTCCACTGCAGACAACAGAAAAACTAGCAATGGCTTGAATAGACTAGCTAATTTTTTTTCAGGTAATATGAATTGCAAAGGTAGGCAACTGTTGTCATTGGTTTAACATCTCAACAAAGACAGTGCTGATGTCTCCTGTGGTTGTCTTGTCTTCTCCTCCATGAATAGAAAAGGCTGCCCCAGCAACATCTGTTTGCTCTCAAAGCAGACGGGGTGGGAGGGCAGGTAAAGGCACAGCCACTTTCATGCTTTTCATCAGAAAAATGGATGCTTTCCCAGAGGCTACAAGTGGACTCCTACATACATCTCATTGATCAGAACAGTGCCACATGACTAAGCTTAATTATCTTGCCACCACCAAAGCTATACTACCAAGGTGGTAAACACACACACACACACACACACACACACACACACACACACACACAAAACAAAACATCAAAAAAACAGATAAAACAAACAAAAAAGAACAAACTAATGATTTTCTTTGGTCATACTAATGAGCATAAATACTCCAAGCATTTGATCAATAAATTAATCAGTCAGAATTTAGTAGATAACCACTCACTATCTTTAGATTTGTCTGAGATTGGAGGGTAATACTGATAGTGTAGCTTTCCACTGTTGCAAACCAGCAAAAATGTAATACAGAGGTCTACAATAAACACTTGAAAGGTTACAGATGCCCAGGAAGTGAGGATTTTGAATAAAGTGAATTTCACCTCCAAATCAAGTCTTTAATACCACTAGCCTAGAGAACTTGAATTAACAGTTGGATGATCTGTTGTCTTTTTTGAAGAAGTATAGTTGGCTTTTTAAAGTTTCCGGAAGTTTCTTGTTTCCATTATTTTTTTCAAATGGTCATAGTCACCTTTGTTGATGTTGTCAACAGAGGGTATTTATAAAGAAGCATATTTGCTATCTTTAAGTTATTGTGCCAGTGTGGTGGAGCAGAAGATGTTCACAATTTATTACCTTAGTATTATATCAGATTTTTTTTTTAAGTAGAGGAATATGAGGTCCTTTCTAGGAAAGGAAGACTAAAAATGCAACAGATCATGGAGGGCTGATAGATCCTATCATTAACAGAATAAATAACAACATACAGCGCTGCATTGTTCCAGAATCTCTATCTCTTACAGTGATTTTCTTCCTTGGGTGTTTTATGTTGTTGTTTTGTGTGTGTGTGTGTGTGTGTGTGTGTGTGTTTTGCTGGAACTACTCTAACCTTTGAGTTTTTCTTCTTCTTAACTCTTTGGGGGCCATAATCAAGGAGCAAAAGCAGTCAGCTCTCGGTGATTGGTATCCATCAGTGGCTTTCAGACATTGTGTTCATAAAAATTCTTAGGGAAGCTTGATAAACATGAAGATTTATAGGCCCATCAGTTTATTAAGTTGGGCTGGAGTGGAGACTAGGAATCTAAAAGTACTCTAGACAATTTTGATATAGCTGGCCCCTGGACTCCACTTTAAGAATCATTGATGTAGACAATAAGTAAGGTGGTAGGGGCAGTGAAGACAGCTTTCATACTAGGTCTTTGTACATCTCAGCCACTTCTGATCTCTAAAATCAGGGTTCTCCAAAATGGGATGTGTTTACCCCGGGTGGTTTGGAGGATGACCCATGTATGATCAGGAAGGACATAATGAATTCTATTAATATTCATTTAAAACTTTTACCTTTATAAATTGATTTCTGGTTTGTGGTTTGTCATGTGCATGCTATATTAGTAAAGTTGTATATATTTGTAATATAGAAATAGGCCTTTTTTAGAAAATGTTTTACCAATAGTGTCACATGAACAAAAAAGTTTGGAGATCACTGCTCTCAATGATTTACAAGGCTAAAATCCATACCTCTTTCCTGCTCTTTGCAAGAGTTTATTGCTTCTTAACTGTTTTTCATTTATATATTGACATTGGTCAATGCTAATTTTGTTAGTATCTATACACATATTCAGAGCAAATATTGAAAGGAGGAAAGAGCTTTGCAATTTATATCAGGAATTAATATCAGTGTACTAAGTTTAGTTATCTGATCTTATACTTTCATTTAAACAAACCTCTAATGAGGGATCAGAAAGAAAGAATCAACCTGACTTTCATCTATTGAGTTATGGCCATCACTTCAACTATTTGTCGAACTTGCACACTCAGACATTCAAGAATGGGTATGTGTAAATGTTGATTTTCTAGAGACTGGATTCATTCTTTCTCTTTAAACCTGGATTTAACCCCTTCCCTTCTTTTCACAAAGGAATCTTTTCTATAAATTTTATCTACTCAGATTAAAGAAATGCACAGTTTTCACTGCATAAAATTATATTTGGGGATTTTTTATATAACAACTAAAAATACTAATTGCCACCATAATTATGAATATAATTGACTGGGTAAACTTTATTTGGGGGTAGCATCAAGTTTTTGCCTCCTCACAATTTTTATTCATTAAAACTGACTGTAGGATCCAAGATGCCACATCTTGTTATCCTAAGGTTCTTTTAGTCACTATTTCTAGACATTAGACTATTAATACTTTTTTACAGATTTTGTCTCTGACACACACACCTATACACACATATATAACTAATCTAGTTAATCAATTGAAGTTTCAGTAAAGGAAAAAAAATGCACATGTAACATTGCTGCTTTGAAAAACTTCAGCAGTTTCTGTCAATATTGTCAATCTTTTAGTAACCATGTAGCACAGGCATTGTCTAAAGATCTGAAATCTATGTTGGGTTCTTGTTTTAAAAATTCATTTATACATTTAATGCTATTTTCCCCTGGTATTTCTCAGAATTTTTACTAGAGGGACCTGTGTAAATTAGAGAGGATTAACAAAATTGGAGTTAGTCTTATAATAAATGTAACTCACCACTAATAGTATATATTGGGCCTACATGTGCCAGGCACTGTGCTAGGCACTTTAGATGTATTATCTCATTTAATCTTTACAATAACCCCATGGAGTATGTGCTTTTGCTCTTATGCCCCCTTTACAGAAGAGGAAATGGAGGCTTAGGGAGGTGATACTTGCCTAGAGTCACTCAGCTAGTAAGTTGAAGAAGAGTTTAAGATTCTTCAGCAGTGTATATATATATTCTGCATATTGGTATGTACCCTATTACTGGAACTGGGTATATGTAAAAAAGGGGTAGGGTTTGGATCTTTTGTAAGATTGGGTGTTGGGATGGGAAAATAAACAGGTCCTATTCCAACCCAAATCTTTCAAGATTGTTTGGGTGTGATTTTTGTAAAGTTGAGAGATCAGGAACCCTGTCTGTCCTCTCATTTTTGTATCCTCTATGCCTGGGACATCATAAGGAGTCAATAAATAATCGTTGAGTAATTAAAAATTGGTCAACCATTTCAAGCCTCAGTTTCCTTACTTATAAAATGGGAATAATAGTGGAAATGTCATAGAATCCTTATGATGACAACATTCGATGATATCTTAAAGAGCTTAGTCTAGTGCCTGCCAATTATAGGCACAATATATGCTACCTATTAATAATATTCTTCTGTTTATGACTTCTGTTTCTAAAAATTTACCCCTGGCTCTATCACTTAAAATCCATGTACCCTTAAACAAACTAGTTGGGCTCTCTGAGTAACAATTTCTTATTCTGTAAAATGAAGATACTAATGCCACTTTGCAGATTGTTGTGAAAATTTAGTAAGATTCAGAATTCACAGTTATTTAGGGCATACTATGGGCCATCACTGAAATAGATGCATTATCTCATTTAATCCTTACAAAAATCCCTGGAGGTAGGTATCATTGTTCTCATTTACGATTGAGAACACCAGGGTTCAGAAAGTAGATCTTTTCAGTCTAAGGTCACATAAAGTAGCAAGTTGCTGGCATATGTCTGATGCCACTCACCTCTGCTTTATAACTAAAGCCTTTCTACACCACCATTTATCTTTCTTTGGGCCAGAGAGCTGCAATAGAGCAAAGCAGCCTAGCATACTTTGCTCCATTTAGGGATTTAAATATATCATGGTGGAATAAACATTTGGAGGGTGTCTCATTTTCCCCAAACTTTGTCTTTGCTTTTAAATTTATCAGACTTTTTTTCCCCCTTATAATGATCCGTCTAAATATACTGAATATTGGATTTCTCAGGTCAAGAAAGATTAAAAGTATATGGCCAAAATTTGTAATGAGGTCCCTTTTAAAATTATATTTCTTATTCTGTGGGTTTTGAACTGGTTATATTTGGTTATTAAGAGCATCCACTTTATAAACGAGGAGGCCATACTTTAGGATCATGTCAATTTATTTGTTAAAAGTTTTTTTTTTTTTTTTAAGAAAAGAAATGACCTATTATGTCAATTCTAAAGCAGCTAAGTAGACTTTTTGTGAGTGTTAAACTCTTGTCAGTGGTTAATGATTTTGAGTATATCATATCCAGACACCTGGAGGTAAAACCAACTACTATAACACTGTTTTTTCTGGGGTGTCTTAATGAAAAACCAATTTGAGAAACAAGAAAAATCCCTTCCTAGCTTGAAATATTGTTACTGTGACAGATACTTTCTTGCTAGAACTCATCCCAAAGTTGTTTGGAGAACTCATCCCAGAGTTGTTTGGAGTGTTGGGTTTAGAGTTAACTGTGTTTTCCTCTC